>VZTT01052577.1:0-43466 GCA_013400855.1 Buphagus erythrorhynchus
CTCTGATCCTGCACCAAAGCAAGTGCCACCTGAGGTGCTTCTGGAGCCCTGGAAAACCACGGACCTGTCCATTCTGGAGTGGCCTTCAAACAGATGTCAACCTTCATTGTGTATTTTGTTATAAAAGCATTTGAAGACATTTAAAAAAAAAAAAAACAAACTGATTCAAAAGCACTTTATAGGAAAAGAAAAAAGAGGCCTGTTTTTTAATGTATTGGACTTCCTTAATTGTCATAGTTTGGAAAGTCATCTTGCCAAAACCTGCCGTCCTTCTGTGGGTGCTTTCAGTAACATTCTTCAATATTTTTATCATACCTCAGTGAGCTCTGCAATAGCCATAAAACTGCTGAACTGGTGTGTATCCGGTGCTTCACCAGTACAAGAGACAGTGCTATGAAATATTTCATTTGAGGTGCTAATGTACCCCTTGTCCATCAACCTGGCTGGTGCTAAGGATGAGCAAGGTGAGGTGAGCAGAGGTAGCAATGTGTGTGCTGGCTGCCCCACAGGATTTGCCAGCTGGGAGGTGCTGCCAACCTTGGTTTTTACCTGTGCTGGACCATTTGCAAGAGCCAAAGATGTGGACAGAGTTGTGTTTCATTCTGGTGTCACTCAGCCTCTTCATGGCTGTTCAGGAGCAGGCTCCAGGGCTGCACCTGTATCTCAGTGTTGGAAACACAGGGAGCAGTCCCCTAGTCTGATGGTTTTCTTTTCACCCAGGAAAAGTTCCCTTGGCTCCACTCTGTTGTATTAGTCTCAGTGGGTTGTCCTTGCTCTCCTGGGAGCAGGTGGGACATCTGGCAGACAGGTGGAGGGCAGGGACACCCTGTCCTGCCTGCAGTGTCTCCTCCCAGCTGGCACAGGGTCACAGCCCTGGGGAAGGGGCTGCAGGGCTGAGCCCCCATCGTTGCCATGAACTGATGGGATTTTTCAGTCTCATTCATCGAGGTGTCCTTGGGCTCTGACATAGGGGACCCAGAGCTGTTTGAAGACTGAGAAGTATCTGTGGGGTCCCCAGGGCTTCATGTCCCTCCACCAGAACACTCCATGTGTATGTCTACCTCGTGCTACTACTGTAGGTAGTAATGGCCAAATTTTTCTTCTTTAGTGTGGTATCACCTGGACTTGCTTTAGCTCTGTCATCAGTTGCAAACATCATTCTGTAGCTGTACATACTTCATCTGTTGGGATGGAGTGTCACTACCATATTTTTTTGGTCACTTTTGAAACAAGAGTATAGTTAGCTGAAACTTTTCAGCAGTATGGATTTATGTATTTATGTAAAAGTGTATTTATTTTTCCAATACTGTTATTTAATTTTATATAAATATTGCATACATTTACAATGTTTAATGTTAATGTTGAACAGTGAAAATTAAAGACACGTAGAATGTAATCATAAATGAATTTGTATA
Organism: Buphagus erythrorhynchus; assembly: GCA_013400855.1. Lineage (NCBI taxonomy): Eukaryota > Metazoa > Chordata > Aves > Passeriformes > Sturnidae > Buphagus > Buphagus erythrorhynchus. The sequence goes on from VZTT01052577.1 coordinate 1,416, forward strand.
ATTTCTTGAGTCTTTTGCTAAATTCAGATCATATACTTAGTTTTGGTAACTTTTGCTAAATTTTCGGAAATGGTTCTGCAATGTTCCATCTTTTATCTGGCTTTTCTTTTACTTGCTTTGTTCTCCAACAGAAATTGTCATTCTCAATGATTAAACAAACACAGTTAAAAGTGTATGAATTACAAAGTTTGGATAACTAATTTCTTGCAATCATCTGACTGGCTTAGCCTTACTCAAGTTTCAGTGAAATTAGTACTATAAAATACAAATTAAAGGAGAGAAAGTCTGAAGCATCCAACCCGCAGTCCTCGGGGAAAATTTCACTGGGATTTTATACAGTAAACAAGTGATCTTTATCTGTCTGGTTAAATCCAGGTCTGGAAGAGATAATTAAATGGATAAATATATTGTATGTGTAAATGATAATTTTACAACAGGAGACTGGTGAGATGTCTTGTCATTATAATGTATGTTCAAAGGTTCAAAGAGGACTAAGAAGAGGTGACACTTTTATTCCCTTGCTTATTTAAGAACATGTATTTACCCATTACAGAATTGTACACCATGTGATAGACCTGACCTTCTTATTAAAACCATGCTTTAGAAAACGTGCACTGACTGTCACCAGAATAGAGAGTGTTTTTTCTCTTCTGAATGCTTTATGGTATGAATACAGATCTCCCTACACACTCTTGAATCCTGAGAGGAAATCTTTCCATGTTCTCCAGAATGAGGGAGATGTTCACAATGAGAATTACCCATTGCTTCACTTAAAACCTGAGGTTTGGTTTTAATAAATATACCCATATATATACCACATATAAAAAATATATGCATAACCTCCCTTAAAGCACCTGTCTTGGAGCAGATTTGCTCCATTATTTTGGAATAATCTCTGATATTTTGAGTTTGCCTTAATATCCAACTGTATCCTGGTACAATTTATGAATAATGCTGAATTAACTTGTTGTGGGCTTCTCATTCTTTCCGAGTTAGGAAATGGTCACAGATAAGGTAAAACAATTACATCTCACAGCACCCTGGTTCAGTTGGGTGAGTCCTTTGGGCTTCACTGCACAGGGCAGTGATCATTTGACTTTGAACTCTGGAAAATGTGTGGGTGAGGTTTAGATTTATTTGGGGGGTTTGGTTTTTTTTCCAGAAAAGTATTATAATTTTGAAAGTAGTCTGCCTTGTCAAGTGCTTGTCAGTCTTGGGTATCTGAAATTCAGGCTGCTGGTGGAGTGGTTGTGTAGCTCTCAGTGCTTCTCAGCTCTATATCCTGTAGGCAGAGGTGCTGGTATCAGTCTTTGAGGGCCTTTTGCTCTAAATGAAGAATCAGAAGCTTACTGTCAAGTAATTGGAACTGAGGTGGTTAATGTTCCAAACTGTTACTGTGGATGTGAGTTCAGGTTTGGGCTAGGACAGCATTGGTTTCCCTTGGCAGGAAGCTGGTGGCATTGATGGCTTTGCAGGGCTCTCTGGCTGCACACAGGGATAGAGCAGCAAAGGGACTCTGAACTGGGTGGGAAGTGGAAGAACTGCCTGGCCAACACCTGTGTCAGGCAGCTGGCACTCTGGAATTTTAATCTTAAAGTTGGTATCAGTGGAAACTTTGGGTTATTTGTATTTAATTCTGCCAAACCTCAACATGTTGTTTGCAAAATGCCTTCCGCATGCAGCTGGCTGAAAATAGGCTGCTCAACAGCAATATTCTCTGTATCATTGTTCTGATAATGTTCATAGCAGGCAGGATGTCAGGTCTTGCTAAGGCAGAACTGATAACCAGGGACAGATTTGGTTGCAAGTGTATATAACTCTGCTGTTCCCTTCTTCTCCTCTGCAGAAGATGAATTTGCTGTGACAGCAGCATTGCTGAACTGCTGTTGGGGTTTTGTTTGAAGAGTTTCAGCCTGTTACTCCTCTGAGGTGGTGGTGATGGATGCTCATGCATCTCTCTCCTCACCTCAGTGCCCACAGCTAGTGGCTTCAAGGCAATCACAGGTGGGCAAGGCCAGTGGTACCCAGCTGCCCAGTAGAGGAACATCATTTTTTCCTCTTTTTACCAAAAATCTCCAATTTTTGTTTTCCTTTCAATTTTTATTTTTTGCCTGTTATCACCATCTTTCATTTTCTGTTTCTACTTAAATAAGGAGAACTATATAGATATACTTTTCAGTATATAGGTATACTTTTGTTATCGGTTCTCTGTCTCCTCTTTGCTGGTGTTGATGCTGTGTTAGCAGGAAAGCAACCATGGAAGCCTGTCCCTGTCAGCTACACCCTGCAGGTGAGGGACCACCCTGGGGCACTGTGTGCTTAACACTGACCCAGCTCCTTAGTAATTCCTGAATCAACTCCTCACAGGACTGATTTCCTGCAATTTAAAGCTCAGCTGTTGCAATCCACTCTCCCCCTTGCAGGCCCCCATTGGTCCATACACCCCTCATGACCTTTTAGTCTGATGGAGAAGTAAAAGGACTGGTCAGCAATGTCCCTTCTGACCTCCCTAATCCGGTGACTAAATGCAGGGGAAGCACCAGGGAAAGGAGCTGCAGAGAATCTCATCTGCTCTCCTTCAACAGCCTCTCCTGTTGCCACTGCCAGGACAGACAGGAGCTGGACCAGTGGTTAGACTCACAAAGGTTATTTTCAGGTATATTTAAAGTCTTCTCATCCCTTTGCCCCCCAGACTGTGCATCTTCTCTCCAGGTTCCCTCAGTGCACTTTCCCACTCAGAGCAGTCTCTTTCTTCCCATAGTGCAGTGGCTGTTTGGCTACATTTGGCATACCTCTGTGGTTGCCTTTTTACATCTCCTCTCTTAGACATTTTCTCAATGAAACAGTAATTTTCCAGGCCTAAACTCAAAGAACAAGTGATGAGGCTGCTGTTCAGCAATGACTGGCCTCAGTCCTTGTGTTATGGGTGGCCCATCCCTTGCTGCAGATCTCCTGCACATCTGCACATACCCACACAGGAGAAATAAAGCAATAAATAAAAGGGCAATGCTGGGAATATTTGTCTCCCAAAGCACTGGCTCTGAGTACAGGAATGCTTTAGGCTGCAAGGGAGGCATTGAAGCAGTAGCACACTTCCAGGGATGAGCTGTGAAATGCAGCATCTCCAGGCAGATTTCTGAGCTGAGTTTTGGGATGTGCCTGCGGTTTTGCCCATTTTCGAGAGTCACACTGAATACTTCACACTGCAATCATTGCTGTTGCTCAGATCCTAGGGATTTAGAAACAAGGATGTATAACAGTGAGGGACACTAAGCACAAAGAGATTTTCTGTGCTTCTAACTTTCCCAGTGACTGATTTGTGCAGTTATTAAGAAAAAACGGTGTAGTCAGTCCTGTTCCAAAGGCACTTAAAGCTCTATTCATATTTTAATTTTACTAGCTCGCAGGGGAGGTGAGTGAGCCAGCAGCATGGATGAAAATCTGTCTGATGCCCAACACCGTATAGGTTTATAGTATTTATCCCTAGTGCATTAAGCAAAATTGTTTTCTATAAAGTGGGGGAGCGAGCAGCAGCCCAGTGCTCCTACAACCCCCCAGTGTGATGCACACCTGTGAAACAGGGCTGACATTTCTTGGAGAGATCTTTGTGTTTTATATCCAACACAGAGAAATCCTATTCTGGAACAGAATATCTAAATGGCATTGTAGTACCACTGTTCACTAAAAATATGAAGTGTCAGTTAGCTGAGGCACCTTGCTGCTTCAATTGGTACTCTCCTGAAAATGCCACAGCATGGAAAATAGGCTTCATCAGTACCTTCCACATCCCACTGTATTGGCATCCTTCGGTAGCTCACACATCTTCTTCTAATTTGAGGAAATGCTATCTAACGTCTCCCTCCCTGGAGAGACCTGCAATGGCTCTATGGGGCTTTTGTTTGTTTGTTGTTCAAGGTAAATAGTATGGAGCAGGGCAGGGACACAGCTTTTAGGAGAGCTTTGTGTGCTCAGTGCCCTGCTAATTTCTGTGCCTGGTGAAGTATTTTGTGGTGTAACAACAGGGCAGGGAAAAGAGAGGGAGAGGGTGCTGCTTACTGGGTGGATGCTGTAGAAGAGGAGATGCATGGCTTCTCCTGATGCAGTTACCTCTTTCTTCCCATATATCTTGTGAGGTTTCCCAGCTTGGGGAAATTATTGTATTAACTTTGGCACTCAGGGCCTTAAATCTTGCAGGAGTTAAAGAACCGAAGAGCATCCTTTCCTCTGGGCAATTTGTGCTGGAGCAATGGGCTCCAGACACACCAGCTCTTTCTTCCACTGCAGCAACACATCAAATTGGACCCTTTTTTCTGAGAAATTTTCCTTTTTTTCTTTTTCTTCTTTTTTTTTTAATGTGTTATTAGACATCATCTGAGGCCATTCACCAGTCCCTGCAGCTGAGTTTGGTGGTGGGAAGGTGAAGATTCAGTGGATTGTTTCATTTCTCCCTTTTGCCAAAAGGGCAGATGATCTAAATGATGACTTGGGAAGCTCTGTGCCTCTGCTCCAAGTCAAGATCAGAGCCTCTGGAGGATGGAGACCGTGTGGGCACTGCAGAGACAGGGCAGGCCAGCATGGAAGTTCCCATGCCTGGGGCAATGAAGGCTCTGTGGGAATACTGGGGCAAAGCCTCTCTTGTTCAGACTGGGGGCTGTCCTCCAGGTCTAAGAGGGCTCCTCAGAACCCACTTCCACAGGGGCTCTGGAAAGTGCTCACAAATGCATTCAGACTATACATTCCAAAATCCCTAATGTTCATGCCTTTTTTTTCAATCACCCCATTTCTCTGAGGAGTCAATTTGGATTAAATATTTCTAAAGCCTCTTTTGAAATTGCAGTCCAGTGCTTTGGTGTGTTTTGTTCAGGTCTCTGGTCCATTTGCCCTCCCTTGAAAGTAGAAACCCCTCTTCCCTTTTAAATGTACAAGAATCACATGTATTTTCTGGCCATTCACCTGCTAAAATCACCGTGACCATACACACTCAGCACCCATGTGCCTTAAGTCATGGCTCCTTAGTTTGGCAGGAAAGGAAGGCCAAGCTGGGTGACTCCTGCCCTGCATGTATCCCCACCCAATTGTATGGATTGCTCACCATGCCAATGCAGATGGGCACAAGACCATGCTAAAACACATTGGTAGGAGAAACAGGGCTTCAGAGCAGCAATAAGTATTTCCTAAACATCTCCTAAAGTGCTGCAGCCTTGCTTTTAGCCTGTCTCACTGAGGCCAAGAAAATTACCTGCTGAAATACCTTGTGTTGTGAAGCTAATTTGGTTTGAATGCCACAGAGCCCCTGTTGCTGGACAGCACACAAAAGTTCCAGCATTTTAAGATTCCTGGTAAAGGTTCAGGTGGTGAGGAAGGATCTAGGCTTTCCTTTCGTGATGTGTCTGTTGATGTCCTTTGTGCTCAAGGAACTTCAGAGGTACAGAAGTCACTGGGATATGGCTTCAGTATCTGACAGCAGCAGTGTTAGTGCTAGTAAAAGGTGATACAGACTAATAGGCTGCAGAAAGGTAGCTGTAAGGGTACATTGTTGAGTTTGCTTGTAGTTGGAGAAGTGTGCTGGAATCCAGGAACCTCTTGGAAAATGGGTGTAAAGCATTGGAGGGCTCTGTTGCTTTTCTGCTTTATTTCATCCAACACATTTTGTTTCAGATTGTTGGAAAGGATGAACCAGGGCTTACTTACAGCTGCTGACTTTCCATAAAATCCTTAGTGTGGGGAAGTCTAAATCTACAAGGATTGATTTTAATTTCCTCCAAAAAGTTGCTCCTGGCAGAATCTGATAAAGACATTTTTAGTCTAATCCTTCCCAGCCCTGCCCTTGCTGAGCTATCAGAGCATACTTATCTTTGGGAATTCATTTGGTGATCACCACAGCTTGCATTCATTGTCTTAAATACCTCCCAAATCGTTGGCTGATGCACAGTGGGTCTGAAACGTGGTCTGACAGCATTTTCTGCAACTTTTCACTTCTAGGGGAGAGTGTTCCCAGGTTCTTACTTGGGATATGCCCTTCTGCCCTTTGTGGAACTGCCCCTTCAATGCACAAAGTTCACAAGGAGCAGTCATTCCGTTTCTTCTTGACTGCTCTGTGGTGCCTTTTTCTTCTTGCTGAGATTTGTTCATTTGTGCCCAGGGTTCTTGAGTTCCTCTTGGTGCTGGACTGACCCTGCTCCCAGAAATTCACCAGAAATTTTGTACAAGTTTTTAGATTTTGAACGTATTCTGTGGTTTTTTTCCTGCTGCCAGCCCTGTGCATCAAGTAGCAGCCTTTCTGCTTTAGGGAGGTCTTAATGAACAAGATGTACCCTCATCTTCCAAACAATCAGATAAGGAAATGCAGAAAGGGTTATTTTAAAGCAATTTGCACACACTTGGTAAAAGAGAATGATCATCTGCTAAACTCTGAAACAGAAAACAAATTTTTTGTGGAAACAAAAACACAGAGCAGAGCAAGGCATTGCAGGAGATGTTTAGCTTCGTGTTCAGCACCTTTTTGGAAACAGTTGATATGGAAATATTTCTGCCATATTTATTTAAACTTTTTTCCTTGCATTTATTATACTAGGCAGTATATTTATTTGAAAGTACCAGCAGCATGCTAAGCTCCAGTTCTTGGCATGTTAACAACACTAATCATGCAATAAACATAAAGCTCTTAAATTTGTACTAAGTGCTTTGATCCTAATGCTATCAGGAAAGTCCTCTAATTTTTATTCTCCATGTGAAGTGCCAGGGGCAATTGTGGTGGATTTAGGAGATAATAAAGATAATAACAAGGGGAAGGTTTGCTAGAGTTTTAGAGTGATGGTTATAGCTGATTTTTTGAAATACTATTTCTCCATTATTTTATGTGCCACAAACTTTTTGGTGTTTTTTTTTTTTACAGAAACATCCCAATTTGTTGTTTTCACACCCTCCTCCATGCCCGACTGTCCTCCCAGGTTCATCCAGGGGTGCTATTTGCTGTCGTGCCTCAATCACAGGCTGTAAACAGCCTTTCAGAGCAATGTTTTCCCAAACTTAAGTGGAGGCAGAGGCAAGTTGACCACAGGCACGCTCATGTGCATGTGATCCTTGACTCTAGGAAGCTGGTTAGTGAAAAAATCCCATACAATACCTGGCTACACCTTCAGGGCTGGCTCAGAGGTGTTTAAAACCAGTAGAGGCTTTTCTTTTGACTCAGAGAACCTTGGATAAGGTGAGGCTGTTATTCCAGAGAATCACTGTCTGCCCCCCGTACTTGAAAGCATTTTCTATGGGGGTTGTGGGAAAGAAGTCAAGAAAAGAGGAATGTGAAGACAGTGATTTTGCCAAATGTTTTGAGGAAGGCAAGGTCAAAGCTTACCTCACAGTGGTACTGTTATTGGTAGGTACCATAAGCAGGCAGCATTTGCAGCCACGAAGAATCCTGTTAATGAAATGCAAAGTTTCTCCAGGGTCCAAAATAAATGATGAGGCTGATGGTGGTAGTTGGATGTAGCACTTCCCTGACACGGTGTTGAGATGCAGCCCACTATTAAATTATGCTTTGCATGTGGCTCACATATGCTCAAAATCTATGTGCCAGATAGAAGTTGAATACCTGAGATAAATTAGATGGCAGTTATTAAGTAGACTCTTCGCAAAGGAATTTTCAGTCTCTGATACTTGGTTAAATTAGATTATTCAACCTTTCTTTTCTGTCAGTGCAAATGAGATCATAACTCAAATGTGCATGAAAGCAAACGGGTGGTTTAGATCTGAAAATGCACAGCTGCCTAAATTTGATTTATATTAAAGGCAGACATAGAAATGATTAATTCCAGCATCTTAGGAATTACATTTAAGTATTAACAAAATTAAGCAAATTATGCCTCAACCTCTGAGTGCACCGAGGTTTGCACGCAGACTTGTTTGATCATGGGATCACGAGATAAATGTCAGAATCAGGCTCCACGCCAAAATTAAGCATCTTGTAGAAGGGGAGTAATAATTTTGGAAATAACTAGTACCAAATTGTTTGTGAGATCAAGTATTTATCAACCAGCTTCAGGTCCCCAGAAAGGTGTTTGCATTGTTGCACAGTGTGGTTAGTCTTACTTTAGGATAAGTAGTGGGATCCCATGTACTTTTTAAATTAAGGATGCTCTAGGCTGTACCAGCTCAGGATGTGGGACACGAGAGAGTCCTGATCAATGCTATAAATTTACTCTTTAACTTTAGCTGTCACAGTGAAGTGGCATAACCTGCATGAAGACTGTTTACCAAGGAGCACTTGAATTTTTGTTTAAGCATCAGTGTTGGTGTTTAGTCCGAAGATGTTAAATGGATGAAAATATTTGAAGTTAAGAACTGGGATTTGTAGGATGTGACATTTCTGTCTTACTGCTGACTTTTGTTACCTGGGGAGAGAAGTAGAAAGAATGAAAAAATTAACTTCTGATGAAATTTGAAGGCTTATGAAAGTAGGGTAACATTAGCTTGATCTTTCTTTTGTTGATGCTAAAGAAAAGAAGTGAAGTTTATGGATCTGGGTAACTGATGGAAATTTTGTTTTATTGCAAGGGATAGCATTTCTTCTGTTTTTCAGTGCATGGTTGGATGTTGTTTATTGGGTTTTTTGGCCTGTCTTCGAATTGGATCTGGGCTCAGGAAAACTCAGAGGCAGCCATCCCTGCTCAGCCTCTCAGAGCAGCATCACTAACAGCTCTTAAACCTGTTGATCAACGGGACCTCAGTAATCTTTTGTCAATCTGTAACACTCTTGCAGCAGGAAAACAACCTTTCCAAGGGTGTCTTATACAAGCTTTTAAGCATCAGTGTCTGGTTTTAGGAGCTACATCCATTTCTCTCCACATTGGTCTGAACTTTTCCATTTAGAAACTGCTCTCTCGCTGGTTCTTTGTGGGCTGAATGAGCTGTAAGTAGGGCTGTATTATAAAATATTCACAGGTGTCAATGTATATGCCAATTTCTATTCTAGTGGATCTTCCAGAGCTGCTATATATATAAATTTTTTAGGTTTCAAATGTATTTATAGACTGGGAAGAGCTTGAGCTGTAATATATTTCTTGGGAAATATATTGATGGAGTGACTCCAAAATGAAGGTTGAAGCCTCATTTTTGTGTGTTTTCTCCATTCTGAAAAGAAAGCAGAACATTTTATATGGAGAGATGGTTAAAACAGTGTATTTGCCCTCAAGGATTAAGCCAGTCTGCTTATGACGTAGCATGTAATGAAGAAATGGAAGCTGAGTCTCTGGGTGCATCATGCTGAGTAAGAGGCTTGTTCTACATGAAACTGTCATATTAAATTCGTGTCGTGATTCCAGACCCCTTTGATTCCTAAATCTTTGGAGGAGACTAATCTGAAATCAAAGTAAAGTTGCTTGGGGTTTGCATGCCAGAAGTGGTCACATTTGAAAAAGTTCAGTGAACCTGCAGAGGGAGGTTGAAATTAGTTGCTTCACTACAAAGCTTGCAGCTAACATACCTGCTGGTTTGCTTTTGCTTTGATTCTTCAGGCTCTGCCTTCTTGCCACCTTCTGAGTTGTTTTCAAAATGCATAAATCTTAAGGATGAACATGTCCTGATTTCAGTCTGTTTAGTGAAGAAAAAAAGAGAAGTCAGACTACACTGATAAAACAAACACGAGCTTTTGTACTAAGGACAAGGAAATGCTGCACTTTTCTGCCTTGTCCTTTGTGCAGTTATTTCTCTCTGTGAAGGTGCAGAGCACACTTTACCCTCCTGATTTACCAATATTTGACATCCCCTTGTGCCAAGGTAAATGGAAATGGTTCCTTTCAAGTTCTTCTAAGTAGATTCTGAGGGCTCCTGGCTTGATCCCTGTAAGATGACTCTGGTCCTTTGAAACGACTGGAGCAATGCCAGGAATTCAGCCTGTTATCCCTGCTGAATGTCAGCTGTTTTCTCTATTTTGATACTGGCATTTTTTGGGGCTTTGACCAAGAATATCACACGATATTATGTGTCTGCACTCGCCTCAAGCTTTGTGTAGGCTGCCGGGGTCCTGGGGAGGTGCTCTTTGGTCCAGCTAAAAGAAAATGCCCTGGGTAGCCATGGCCCCTATATGAGTGTGAAAGCTGATCTGTTGTTACTTTATATTTACAGTGTTCTGTCTCCTGTGGAAGGGGCCAAAAGCACCGCAGTGTGTACTGTTTGTCAAAGGAAGGGAGGCATGTAGAAGAAGAGAATTGTAAACACCTTGCTAAGCCCAACGTGCAAAAGAAATGCAGAGGGGGCAGATGTCCGAAGTGGAAAGCAGGAGATTGGGGCCAGGTGAGCCATGTTGTGTACCCTTTTGCACCTTTTGGTATTCTTCCTCCATCAAATTGGTTAAAGCCTGGTTTTCCAATCACTTCTGTCCTCATGAATTACTCAGGGCTAAAGGTTTGGTGTAAAACAGTGTAGCTTCATGGACAGCAGTGGAGCAGCACGGATTTGTGCCAGCTGAGAACTAGGCAGCTTGCTTTTAGTGTCTATCTGAAAGCAAATTCCTTGTTGTATATTTTAGGTTTTTGCTAGAAAGGTCATTAGTATATAATATTAAGGAGGATCTGCTATTTATTCATGTTTTTAATATAATTTAAATATCATATATCAACTCAGATCTTCCTCAGTTTTGAGAAATAAACTTATTGCTTGATTTTCCCTCATTAAAAAGTCAGACAGTGATGCATAGAGCAGAGGCTGCTGGAAATGAAAAAGTATTCTGAGTTATTAAACATCTTGCTTGCTGAAAGCATTCCTTGAATCCTTGTTTTTCTGAAAATAATGTCTTTGTCATCACCTTGAATCTGCTGCATCACATTTTTAACTCTGAACCTTGCTTTTCCCTCTACCTCATTAGCGTGCTAATCAGAGGAATTATTGAAAATCCCAGACTAAATGAACTGTTAACTTGTAAAACATCGTGTTCCCTTGCCTTCTGTCTTCCAAATTTAGGTACAAAACACCCATTCTTGCTGTATTCAAGTTCCCTGAAAGACAAACCATTAACATTGCTACAGGCACACATGCAAATGTTAGCATGCTGTTGATTTATGCCCGCTAATAAAAAGGACAATAAACCCATTAATGATCTATGATTGTTTTCAGACTTGTATTAGGTTTTTTTTCATCCTTACCTTTGGATTCACGGATAGGAGTATTTGCCATTATGTGGGTAAAGGACTAAGTGCTCATTCACCGTGGAGGTTCAGTACCGAGGTCTGGGTTCTTTACCTGAGGATAGGAGCATCCAGCCTGTGAAATCCACAGTACTGCTCCCATATTGGAAATTAAGTCAATATTATTACCTTTATTACCTTCAGGACTGAAACCTCATTTTTATACAGGAGCCAGACTGAAATGAAATGTGAGGCCATTACACAGTTTTGTGGTATCCAATTTGCACCTTATTTAAAGTGACTGCTCTTGAAAGCAGTTTTTTACAGCTAATAATTATAAACATAATAATGTAATTCTTGTCAATTGCATTAAAATACACTAATATTAATTGATAAAAGTAAGTGGTTTAAAATTTCCAGCTTTCCACTGCATCATGGATGTTAATTTTATGCAACTGGAGAAAGGAACCCATGTTAGCAGGAGGATGAGGTGATTCATAGTCTGAGGTAATCTCTTATGACCAGGCAATTAAGGAATATTTGTGTGCTAATGATAGTGTTAAGAACAGGCTTCTCCAGGAGTAGCTCCTCAGCCCAGGTTCCTGATGCAGGATGTACTCAGCCAGCCAGCATCTTGCTTAGGGAAAAAATAAAGGGATAGAAACATTTATGCTACAATGTCAAATTGCGCTTTTTAAAGCCCTGTGAAATGCTGTGACATGGATCTCTGAGCCTCACTGGTGCTGGCAGTATGTTTTTGGCTGTGACAGATAAAGAGTTGGGGCTGTCACTGGTTGGGAGTGCTGGCCCTGGGTCCCTTGAAACGGGTGTTCAGGGCCTTGCCAGAGATTTAATGCCTTGGAGCCAAGCTGGATTTAGGTACTGAACTTCTCATTAAGAGCATGAAACAGACAGTTAGGTGCTCTGAATACACAGGAGATCAGGGTATAAATTGGGCATGAAAACTCCATGTGACTTTCCCCATCACCAGTGCCACTGTTGCAAATAGGAACCATGATAAGTTTCCACTTAGATATTATCCAAAAAACCCTAACTTTCTGAAAGTCTAATGGTCTTAGAAAGTTAATCCCAAAGCTGAGCTGCTGTGCTTTTTCTCCTGAATAAACCAGCAAAAGTCTACGTGAGAAATAAGGTATTCCCATGAAAGTGCATCCTTGTGTCACTATATATGCACAGGACCCATTGCATATACCTTTAGGTATTGGGGGCTTTTGCCTTCTGGAAAAGGAATTACTGAGAAAATGAAGATCAAAAAATACAGGAATGGTTAAAAATCAGTCTCAGTCAGACACTGCCTGTGCTGGTGCTCCAATCCTAGGTTTTTTTCGCTTTGGATGCTTTGTATTCAGAGGGTGGTTAGTTCTTTTCTAGATTGTTAAGAACCCACTTCCCTGGAGCAAATAATTTTTGATATATCCCTAAAAAGGCTTTTTGTCCAAGTTTTAAGTCTGTTTATGTTTGCACTGAAATGTCAGATTTAATGTGTTTGTTTCTCCTAATTGGTGTCAGTTATGGCCATTTACCTTTCATTTAACAAAAATACCAATATTTATTCTGCTGTCTGGTATTTGCATACTTCAGCTACAGGCTGAAATCCAGCCCTATCTAAAAATACAGGCAGAGAATCAGGTAGAGCTTCTGGCACAGCCCAGGGACCATCCTGTCCCCAAACCCAGGTGTCACACACAGTGCAGCCCCCCATGAAAAGGCCATGGTGTGCTTGTGCTCTTTTACCCATACCTGGGCTTTTTATGTTGGTGATACATGCAACTCAAAAGATATCTTAGAGCATGGAAGGCATCCTGGTGTGTATGTTTCTCCAAGTTTGTGCCTTTATTCTGTTTGAAAGTCCCCTATGGAATGTGTAGGACAAAGAGCATAGTTAATCCCAGGGAAGCAGCAGCATATGGGAAGCATTTGCATGACTAGTGACAGAAATCTCACTGCTGCTTTCAAAAACTACACAAAAGTACTCCCACCCTCTAACGGATATCTGAAGCCAGTCAAATAGTCACAGTCAGCTTTTCTCTGGTTCTTTTGGCTTTATGGGGCATTTGGGTAGTAAAGCAAAGAGCATTATGGAGGAATACAGAAGAGGGAATTGCTTCCCCATTAGGCACCACTTAATTCCCTGCCTTAAGAAGGTTCATTTTAGTGGGCATTGCAATAACAGGCTGTGAACTTATTTTCTTAGTTCCTGATATATTAATAACTAATATTAGTTGTTATAAATAACTAATACTAGTTTTTAATTCAGCTGTGGTTTTAATCCATACCTTTAATTTTTATGCACTTTCTTCTATAAATGCAAATTCTCTTTACTCCAAATCTGTATAGTATACTTTAAGGTCTAGCCAGGAGGAATCTGATCCAGAGGAATATTAAGTATTGCTAAACATATTAGTGTGCAGTCACAACACGAAGAAATGTTGCGTGAAAGAAAAAATAAGCTGTTAATAGTACTGCAGTATAGATAATAATTTAAAGATGTTTGAGAAACAGAAAAATTCAGGCATTTGTTGCTGTGCCTTGAAGCTGGGAGAAATGTGCCCACAGTGTAATGAAGGAAATGTGAAATGCAGTTAATTTCAAAAAGATATTTGTTTTCAAAAACTAACTGTGTTCCCTGCCTTGGTGCACGTGCATGTTTAGATGCATGCTGAAAGAAATCCCAGCTGTATCATACCTTTCCCTCTCTACAGCTACACACTTTCTTCTATATAATCCAAGTTTGCTTTTCATTAAAGCCCACTCTGTTTGTGGCATTTGATGTATTTTGAACTATTACTTTTTTGAACCAGTGCCTGAGAAGCAATACTCAGAGCAATACTCAGAGCCTGGCCGCCTCTGGCATGTCAGGGCGGTTTAGCAGTGCCGCTATTTTGCAATAAAAACAGATTTTTCAATAAAAATCCTGTCCAGGAAGTCCTGACCCCACTGAAGCCAACAGCAAATATTCCCACTGGCTTCAGCTCCACACAATGAAAAGCCTCACTTGGAAGTTTGATAGAGCATCACTGCCTAGAGCCCAGGGCAGAGACTGACCCCGCTGAGCTCAGCATGCCGGGTGTGACGGGGAGCTCCACTCACCTTCTGTCCCTCCCTGCAGTGCTCCGTGTCCTGCGGCCGGGGCGTCCAGCGCCGCTCCGTGCAGTGCCACGGCAGTGGCCCGAAGGCAGCCGAGGAGGCCGAGTGTGACCTGGCCAGCCGGCCAGCCCCGCAGCGGGACTGTCACCTCCCCGCGTGCCCCGCGCACCGCTGGGCAGCCGGAGAGTGGCAGGCGGTAAGCGGGGACCCTTCTCCAGCCCCGGGGCACGCTCCTGTGCTCTCAGGGTGGGTGATGCTCAGGCTGGGCAGTGCTGCTCTTTGGGCTGCGACCTGGGGTTGTCCAGAAAAAAAGAAAAGCAGAGGCAGAGGGAAGGTTCATGCGTGCTGGCTGAAATGCCTCTGTAGGGTTAATTTATTGCTTCGTGCTGCCCTGTGTTTGGCTGGGACTTATGCAAATGCTGAGCAGGTTTTGGGTAGGGATTTGGGTCTCTTCCAGGAGACAGAGCCCTGCTGCGCTGCTCCAGCCTGAGCCCCGGTGCCTGCAGGAATTAGGGAGCAGTGGTAATTCCCTCTTTCCTGCCCCATTACCCCAGCTCCGTCTGACATCCCTATCCTTTCACTGAGCTCTTTGCTCTTTTATCAAGCCACGAGCAGTGCTGAGTTCAAGTCTTCTCTGGGAGATGATGCTTTTCTGTGTGACTAGGATCAGTTCCCATCAAAAACAGCTCCTGGGACTGGAAGTGGGGATAAAGCTGCTGCTCCAGTGGTTCAGGGAGTGACTCCAACTCTCCTGCAGTGTGGGCAATGAGTGGTCTCAAGGCTGATGGGTGGTAGAAGGATGAAGAAATTCTGAGCTGGAGGAGCCCTCCCATGCACTGCCAAGAGGGTGCTGTGTCAGCCTTCAAATGCATGGCAGGTTTTGGCAGAGGCAGTTCAGACCGGACACCAAAATGATTCTTTTCATTCTGTTTTTTTTCCATTTTTAGCCCCTGCATGTGGTACCTCAGCCTGACTGGAGCAGGACACACAAGTTTAGCTTAATTTCCCCAATCTCAGCAGTGCTGGGAAATTTGGTTTATAATCCTGTGTAACCCGGCCAGGACTGCAGGAGGCCAGAGAGGGCTGTGCCCTTTCTCAGCTGCTTCCCAGTACACAGGGAAGTGTGATGGGAAGCAGCAGGAGGCAAAGCCAGGCTGGTCACACAGTGGTACCCACTGGAAACATCCCAGCCAGAAAAGGAAATGCAGGAATGGCTGAGGGGGCTCCAGACACTTCCTTGCAACAAACTTTTAGTTTTACAGAGCCCGTTAACTTCTTCAGCTAATAAATTTAAAGGCAGAAAAGAGCTCACCGAACAGCATGTAGTGACAGTTCTTAGCTAGTTTAATCAGCCCTGAAAAGAAACAGCTCCTGCCCCATCTTTTTGTAGAATCTTAGAATCATTAACTTGGAAAAGACCTCCAAAATCATGAAGTCCAACTTTCAACTAAATTTTGCCATCTCTCCCTTGTTTTTGCAATTTCTCAAAACAGTTTGGAGAGGCGCCTGCCTCCACCCTTCCAAGCCCTTGATGGGATGCAAATACTGATGTTTTCTGAAGTTTTCCAGGACTCTCCATTGCACTGGGGAAATTTTGAGCATATTGTGGAGATTTCTTTTTCTCCAAGGGAGCTTTACTAGCAAGATGGACTGGAGGCTTCCTCATCCTCATAAGTACTCATAAGTAATCATGAACAGGAAAATGCAGGAGCTGCCCAATGTGAGCTTGCCCCTTTGGCTGATTCCAAGCATTTTTTCCAAGCACTTCTTATTTTGTTCTGGTGTACACAGTGAAAAAAAGGGATAGCACCTCCCCCTCAGCCATAGGCACTGTCCATGAGGAGGAACAGATTGCATTGGTATTCTCTGAGCAGGGAGCAGCAATGAACCCTAATTGACATGGGAAAGCAGGATATAAATAACATCTCAGTGCTGTCTCTTGTTCTTGATTTCTTATCTTTAAAGGGAATCTGTCAAGAGGGTTTGGGTTTTTTTAATTGTTCCTTTTTGTTGTTGTTGTTGTTTAGAAAAAAGTGTTGGTCTTGACAATGAGAAGGAATATGAAACTTACTGGAAACCATTTACTGCTCTGTTGGTGTGTCACCATTAATCACCTGTTCTCAGTACTCTCACCAGGGAGAAGAAAGTCAATAGAAAGAGCCTTGCTAATGTCAAAATAAAACTCAGACTGGAGTCACAAAGAAAAAGGGAAAATTGAGAGAAAGAAGGGTTTTTTTCTTTAATATGAGCCTCTGTGGAAGGATAATGCACAGCTCTGGAAGCTGCTGTGCAACTCCTGAATCTTTGACATTTGCCTTTTGGGAGGAAATTGTGCCATCCTTGCCTGATTTCAATTGCAGAGTTACCCAAGGCATGTTTCAAGTGTTCATGGCATGGAGGGTACATTTCATCTGTGTCAGATTGTTATTTTTAAAAAAGAAGAAAACAATCAATGCTTTTGCAAAGCAATGCCTTTGGGGTTATTTTAATTATTGTTATTGCTCTTCTAAAACAGTTTCAGAAGTGCTTGAAATGATCCTTAATTTGAACTGCCAGGAAAACAGTTCAGAATTTGGGAAATGAGGCAAAAGAGACAAATATTGTCAAATGCCTGACCTGTTTTTCAGATTTTGCTATCAATAGCTGTTAGAGCCTGGCCCCACAGTTTTTTGTGAGATTTAAATCAGTCTTGAACCTGAGATTTCTTGCAAAATCTGTCACTGCATTAAAAGGAAAAATAGCCTTTCCATGCTAGCTGAACTGTCTGCTTTCTACATGAATAATGTTTTAGAACTTTGGGGTGGCTGATTGGAACCTCTGCAGTGTTTCTCTTTAGTTTATGATGGTCTCACTGTCTTTGAGCCTCATTTAATATTTCAGTGGGATTATTTTAATTGCCTGTTACCCTTAAAAACACAAATAACCAAACTTGCAGTTTCTGATGATGACAAAATGCATAGAGCTGGCTCAGGTTTATTTGGCCACACAACTGTTATTTGCAGACAAGCCCAAATCAGGCTGGCCTGTGCTTGGGAGTGTCAGTCTCTCATCAGCAAGTAATGATTTTAAACAAGGATGTGATAGCTCTTCACTGCCAATGTTAGAAGATGCCTTGATGGCATATAGATAGTTCACCATCTTAAAGTGAAGCATGATGCAATGTACTTTGCAAAATTAATCTGAAATACAAATTTAATCTGAATTTAAGGAGATGAGACAAAATCAGGCTTGGTTCTTCCCACTCCTCTCAAGGTGTTTCCTTTGGCTGTGAGGAACCATGAAACAATTCATCCTGTATTGCTGACCCCTTGCTGGGCTGGAAAATGCCAAGCTTTGAGCATCCTGTGACCCCACTCCCACTGTGCTGGAGAGTCCCTCCTTAGGGAGGAGCAGGAAGATCAGGGTTCAGGCTGCCCCCAAAGGTGCCTAGAGAGCTGTCAGGGAAGCTCCCTGGTGATGGAGCTGTAGTGGTGCCATATTCACACACAACGACCCCCTTTCAGTTTTTACTTATGTAATAGGGAAACAATCAGAGATGGGCAAATATAGCTCACTTTGTTTGCTTTCTGGGGAAATCAAACTCTAGCAAATTCCTCCAGCCACTGTAGGATTGCCATGTTTCATCACAGACCTAGAAGGAGCTTCCACTCCAAGGACTCAAAGCAAGAGAGTAAATAAGGTTGAAAGCATACAAAGCCCTTGGGGTCTTCTGGCAGACTGCAGATTTTGCAATGTTGACTGTTGCCTAAGAGCTCCCAAGTTATTCCTTTGGAATAAATGCTGCTTTGTGGAGCTGCTTCTCCTTCCCCATCCCTTTCCACTTTGCCCCAGTTTTAAATATTTACACCAAACATCATGTTGTGCTCACTGTTGCTCTCCTGGTTTGCTGCTGCAGCCACAGACTGATCTGATTTTTCAATATTCTCAAATCATTTACAATCCTGGTTCTGACAGCTAATTACAAAAACAAGGCCATGACAGTGCCTGCATTTTGCAATTAGCTGAACCCACTAAGATCTTCCTAATTGCTGGCTGGCCAGGAGGGCAGGAGCTGCTTCAAGGAGGCTGGAAATGATGTTTGGAGGGTAAGACTCCAACTAGATTAAACTGGCACAGTGTTCCAAGCCTAGGTGACTTCATAAGGTGTTTCTGTACAGATTGCGATGGTCTGACTGGATGTTTTATCTTTTTCCTTAAGAGGAAGACATTCCCTACATGTTCTATAAAATTATTATTTTCATGCATTTTTCTCCTTGTTAATCCAGTTAGTTGAAAGTGTTAGAAGTCCATTACAGGCAATAACTAAAAGAAAATAGGGTTTTATCTAGACAGCTGCTCTTACACTGATTTATTTTGTTTTATGTGTTTTTCTAAGATGCTCTCCAAGGACAGCCTCACAGTCAGGCTCGTTTTTCCAAGACAAGCAGAGAAAGAACTGAGTCCTTGAAGTCTCCAGAAGGACCTGGGGAGCAATTGTGCTTGGCTAGCATGGATTGCTCTTAACATCAGGCAGAGCAGTGTTTAAAAAAGAATAAACCTGCAGGGCTGCCTCCACTGCAGTGGTTGCAGGGTTGTGTTTGAGGCTAGGCTGGGTGAAGCTCTGAGCAACCTGCTCTAGTGGAAGGTGTTGCTGCCTGTGGCAGGGGGTTGGACTGAGATGATCTCTAAGGTCTTTTTCACCCAAACTATTCTATGATGATTCTGTGATTCTGTGTGTCCCCATGCCAAGGCAGAGAGCTGTGGAAGGGGCTCCCCTCATACCAGCCACAGCCAAAGGTGCAGCAGTGTGATTTTTCAAGGGGGATGGTTAAGTTTTCATTCTCCAAACAGCTGTATTTACTAGGGGCTGAAATAATGGGGGTTGGCTCCTTTCTTCTCCCCTTGCCCTATCTCCTGGCCCAGCATGCCCAATCCTGCATCTTTTGATCCCATACAGCTGGACCCCACATCTGCCCCATCCCAATACCTGCAGCCTTGGTTTCTCCTCTCTCCTGTGGATTTGGGTTAGTACCTCCAGAGGTCAGGAGCAGTTTGTCACAGACAGCAGCATGTGGCACAGAAGGGTCCTGGTGGGAAATTTTCCCCCAAGTGATCCCAGTGACAGCTGACAGGGGTTGCTGGGAGGATGGCTCGCTCTGGATGTGGATTCATTCACTGGAGTCCCTCGGGGGTTGCCTGAGCTGTTGTTCCTTGCCCACAGTGCACGAAGACGTGCGGGGAGGCGTCCCGGTTCCGCAAGGTGTTCTGTGTGGATGAGAACAAGCAGCTGCAGAGCAGCGGCCACTGCGACGCCAGCAAACGCCCCCCCGAGCTGGAGAGCTGCGGGCTGCCCCCCTGCGAGTACATCTGGATCACGGGAGAGTGGTCAGAGGTGAGGCCCCATCCCCATCCCTGCACCAGGCCGTGCTCTCCTCCTCTCAGCACTGCCCTTGCTGAGGTATTGCAACCCAAATCAACAGTGGCAAGGCAGCGCTGTGGGTTTTAATTATTTTTTTTTTGTTTATTTTGGTGTGCAGTCTCGCTGTTGGATAGAAAGGAGCAGTGCTGTGGGAGACAACCAGGATATTAAAGACTTAAAGCAGCGTGCTCAGGGTCCTCGCTAATATTATCTGGAGGCAATTTTCTTCCAAAGCACAGTGCATTCAGCAGGCACCCTCTTTGGTTTTCTGCTGGTTTCTTTCATTTATTTAATTAATTGGTTCTATTCCCATCCACTCCTTGGGGGCTCTGGGGCCCTGTGAGTTGTGTAAGGGTCCAGGTGTGCATCATGGGGGAGAGGCAAGCCTAGAGGTGACCATGAGGGCACATCCCTCCTCAGTGCTGTCTTTGCAGGGGCAAGGACCCAGAGTGAGGGAAGGCAGGACATTCACCCTCACAGCTGGGAGGGAGGCAAGGAAAATAGATGAGTTTTCCTTGCAGCAGGCGCCACATGCGGGAGGACCCAGGCTAATCTCAGCCTGTTTCCTTCTGCAGCCAGTGAAGGATTACTTTCCAGTTGGAGAAACAGCAGAGGGAAATGACAAGGCAGCTGCTGACACAGCACTGATTTAAAAAAAGGAACAAGAAAAGGGAAAAAAGAAAACATGCCAGGACTGAGGGGGAGGAGAGACAAGCCACCTGAGATAGCACAAGGAGGGAGAAACATGGAGACATGAAAGTATCTCGGAGCAGCCTGGTCTCCTGAGTGGTTTCTTAAGGGAAATATTGAGGTGCCTGTGAGGCTGGAGCTCTGTCTGATCCTTGTCCAGGCACCCTCTACCCACTCCCAGTGCCTAGGAGACTACCTGGGAGCACTCAGGCCCATGGAGACAGAGAGGTGAAGAGGGCTTACAGAGCCAGAGTTTGGCTCTTCCCAGGTCCCACTGAGCCCTTTGAGGACGAGGGCAGAAGTGCTGTTTACCCTCTAATTACAATGAAAAATTTCTCATTCTTCTAGTTGCTGACAAGTACCTGAAATTCAGGGTGAGCCTTGACCATTTTCTATCTTTGTGTATCCCATGGCAAAAAGACACCACCCAACCAAACCAACTAATAGAGCCATTTCCGAATTCCCAAGGATCTTCTGCTCCTTTCTTTGTGCTTGGGAAGAAATAACACGTGCCCTGGAGCCAGCCTGGAGTAGAGAGTCCTGGAGCAGCTGTAGATCCAGCCCAGAGAGGAACTGGGTGCTCAAAGAAAGTGTCAGGCACCAGCCCACTTGTAGTAGCCACTTTAAATATTCATGACTGGCTTAAACAGATACCAGCGATCCCTTGAAGCAGTTTCCTCTTTAAAAGCTGACAGGCCTGGTTTCCTCCCTTCCCTCCCATTTTGGGCAGCCTTCCTGAAGTGGAAGTGGTGCTCACAGATCTTTCCTCTGCCCGCAGTGCTCCGTCACGTGCGGCAAGGGGTACAGGCAGCGCCTGGTGTCCTGCAGTGAGATTTACACCGGGAAGGACCACTACGAGTATGGCTACCAGAACATGGTCAACTGTCCTGGCACACAGCCCCCCAACATCCAGCCCTGCTACCTCGGGGAGTGCCCCATCTCAGCCTCCTGGCGTGTCGGCAACTGGGGAAGCGTAAGTTGGGCAAACTTCCTTTTTGGCCAAAAAGACTGGAGCAACATGTCTAAAAACACCTGGGTTTTTTAGACCAAAGGTTTGGCAGGGGAATGTTTTAGAGCTGCTTAAATTAATGCATTGGATACTCTGGTGCAGCAGCAGGTGTGTGTAGGGCTCCATACTTCAGACTGACCCCCTTCGTATGGGGGAGTCCCAGCAGCGACAAGTAGTCGTTCATGAAAATTGAGATGTAGCCAATATTTGTGGCCATGTTGATGGCTGTGCTGAATGCTTAGTCAGAGAGTGGGGTCATTGCAGAATACAAGGGTTTGAAAGCTTTGTGCTAAAAGGATTGGTGAGTCACTGGCAACTGCAGTTGATCCCACTTGTCCACGTGTATGAGAAAGACTTGGGAGTCAGCATTAGGCTGAAACACTGGTCATTTGAGCCTTAAAAGGATTATTTTTCTTCTTTTTTTCTCCCCCCCCGGCTTCTCATAAATGCTGGGACAGGTCAGGGGAAAGAGCTTGGCTTTTCTGCTAAGGTTATTTGTGTTGAGCTTCTTCTGGGTCCTGAACTACAAGATCAAATTTTAGTTAAGGTGATAACATTTCACGTCTGAGGGCTTCTGACATTCTTTGAAATGTGATGTTTCTCCCATAGACTTGATTTATTAGCCCTGCTCAGGCATTTGTAGGAATTTGTCAAACCTTTACAAGGTGATGAGTGTCAAGCCAAGTAAAACTGTAGTAGAAGTTGTCAAGGTAACTGGCAAAGCCATTTGAAACCTAAGTTCCTCCTGCCCCATAGGAAGCTTCAGATCCTCCCTGTGGGTCAGCACAGAGGAGTTACAGCAAAGAGCTCAGCCTCAATTAATTGGTATCTTCCCTCAGAATTTAAGTGCAAAATACCCAAGTCATTAATCCAGCTTCACTGCAAAGAGCATTCATTCATTTCAGAGAGTAAGACCTTTCTCCTCATTTTGGGCTGCTAAATGTCCCAGTGACAACCAAGTGCCATGAACCTTGTCAGCTGTGTTTTTGAAAGGGATTTAATGTAAAATGCCATCACCTTTGATGGACAGAGAGAGTCCTATTCACACTTAAGCTAAGTTTTATGGAACTGGACTTGATAAAGAGTAAATGCCCAAGCTGTGAATACCATGAACCATTGAAGACCATCTTCTTCATGGTGTATTCCTTTAGAATAATCATTTCTAAATGGATGAGCAATTTAATTTTCTTTATAGCCTAACCTGGTAGCTGTAGAAAGAGCTGATTTTCATTTCTCAAGTACTTTAAAGAGCAGGTTGTGGATGGAGAGCAAGATGCTCCCACCTCTCATAGCCCACACTCAGTAGGTGGATGCTCTGCTGCTTGGTAGCTCCAGTAACTTGTGCAATTTCAGCCTTAGGATTGCCCTTGGTCTGGGTGATTTGAGGATGACCCAGTGTTTGCACAGATGTAGCCATTTTCCCAGCAGGTGAGAGGAGAGAAGATTACGAGGCTTCTTTTTTTTTTTTTTTTTTTTTTTTTTTGTGCAATTGGCATAGAAAACAACAATCTTCCTAATGTGAAAAATAAGCAATTTCACTTGAGCACATGGTTCACTTTAACCCACTGCCTCATCCAGCAAAGTGTGCAAACACTGAGCAAAGTATAGTAGTCTTGAAGTAATCAATGATAATAAGGAAGGGATTAATTACCAAAGGGACTATTCATTTGATTAAAATTAAGCCTGTGTTTGAACACTTGACAGGACTGGAGTCTTTGCTGCTGTCTCTTGGTACAAGGGAAACCATCTGTCTCTGTTCTTTCTTCTGGAGCCCATAAACCCTTGAGATAAACCAGGAATCTCTGTCTTGTGTCCCACAGTGCTCTGTCACCTGTGGAGTTGGGGTCATGCACCGCTCAGTGCAGTGTTTGACCAACGATGACCAGGTCAGCAGCTTGTGCCATGTGGACCTGAAACCTGAAGAGAGGAGGACATGCCACAATGTCCATGACTGTAAGTCTGCAGATTTACACCTTCTTTTGCCTTTCTCATGGCTTCAGCATCTTTTCCCATCAGACTCCTAGAGAGCTGAAGTATTTCCAAGCATTGGGAGCCATCCAAGTAAGCACTAGGACACTTCAGGGAAACCTGTTAAAAATAAAAAAAAGATGTTTTGATGCTTTGGAAGCCTCAGAGTGTTCCAAAATAAATTTTAATGCATAGTTGTTCAGTGACAAGTATTTCTGTTTTGTTTCAGGTGAATTACCAAGGAGTTGCAAAGAAGTTAAAAATCTTGAAGGTGTCACTGAAGATGGTGAATATTTCCTGCAAGTCAAAGGAAAGACATTAAAGGTGCATTTCAGCAACAGAATGATAGTTAATGGGTTTTCTAAAGGTTCAAGAGGACCCTGCATGTGGTCTTCACTTCCACTCTTGGATTTTCTGCCTTTGGTTGTCTCAGTGACACCTTTGCACATGACACAATTCTGGCCTCTCTCTCTCAGGTGTATTGCTCTGGGATGCAGACTGACAGCCCAAAGGAGTATGTGACCCTTGTAAACGGGGATGCAGAGAATTTTTCAGAGGTGTATGGATACAGGTAAGAAATCCTGTAATCATGAACCTCACAGTGTTTTTGTTTTCCATGGCATTATTTCCTGGTCATGAGTAGAAAGGGTTTTCTTTTGATTTAGATTGCATAACCCGACCGAGTGTCCGTATAACGGGAGCAGACGAGAAGACTGCCAGTGTAGGAAAGATTACACAGCAGCTGGGTTTTCCACCTTCAGCAAAGTAAGGCTGGACCTGAACACTATGCAAATAATAAGTGAGTAAAAACAGGGCCTTGCCATTAAAAAAAAAATATTTATTTTACACAAATATAGCTGTAACTACAAGCAAGCAGTAGTACACTAGTGAGCAATATTCTTGAGAATTCCTGTTAAAAGCTTCTTTTAGACTTGGTCACCTGTTTGCTGCTTTATATTTGGAGACTGCAACTTGAGTACATCAGAGATGCTCGTGTTATTTCTCTGTAAAACAGGAAAATACTAAGGCAATTGCTGGTGTATCTGCTCTGCAGAATGAGTATTTGCATGCTCCCAGCAGCCCAGTGTATTTTGTGAAGGATTTTAATTTCTTTCATTTGGTCCCCTCTTTTCAGACTGGACTCAGACACAAAGCCTAACCAGGGAGGAGCTGCCCCAGCCCCCCAACCCCTGCATTTTACTCATTGAGGTGTCAGGAGATCCCGGCGCAGGGGTCTCCACCGGGGTGAGGAGTGCTGTTCTCAGTTGCCAGGGCAGAGAAGTCTCTTGGCAGAGCCAGACCACAGGGAAATAACTTGTGTTGAGGGCTGGGGACATGGATTTGCAATGGAGAAAAAGAGTACAGCTGTGCAATATGAGTAACACAGTCTCTTTTGTCATTCCTGTGAGCTGGGAGCCCATTCCACCACCAGAGACCCTGTAGCATTCCATGGGGTTATGGTTTCAGTCCCCTTGACTCCACTGCTATCAGTTTCCAGCAAATGTTTTAAAAATACAACATACTGTTGGGAGTTCATTCAGTAAATAGCTAAGTGGTTTTTTAGCAAATCAAAATCCTTCCCTGTAAAATGACTCTTTATCTGATAAGTGGGTTTTATCACTTAATTTTCAAGACCTCCCAGTCTATTAATCTGTAAAAAGCAACAAATAATCTGTAAAAGCTCCTAGGTAAAGATCTCAAAGGAACCACCCTCTGGGAATTTGATACCAGCTCCCTTTGAATTTCAAAAGGAGCTGGGCACCTACCTCTGTCAGGCAGGAGCTATCTCACATCCCCATCTAAATGAGTCTCAGTTACTTCAGATCCCTCCAGAGCAAAATACTCCAATTCCCTTTGAAAACCCGACCCCGGGCTGGGGCAGCCAGGAGAGCAGAGATGTTGTTTGCTTTTGTTTAAAAGAGAGATTTAGAAGGTGCTGTAGCCTTCTTGAAAGTGGGGAAGTTTTTGATAGCGAAATAAACTCCAAGTCAAGGGTTTGAGTTTTGTTGTTATTTATACCCTGTTCCTAAATCACCAACAGATTTAAACTGAGCTGTAAATACTGAGTTTAAGTGTCCTACTAAATTCAGTGCTTATGTGCTGGGAATCACATGTGGGGTGAATCAGGAGAGCTAATATAAAAAATATCGTGATCTTGATTTCATAAAAATATAGTAGTCTTGACTTCATACATTAATGTGGGAAGCCAGCTTTGGTGAATTTAAACATTAGTGAAGAGCATGTTTACATTTATTTTGTCTCTCTCCATGCATCTTTCTTTCCTTGTTATTCACCAACTCTTCTCCACAGCAACTGATTTACAGTTTGCCCAGACACATGATGGACGACCTGTTCCTTATGCCACTGCTGGGGACTGCTACAGTGCTGCCAAATGCCCGCAGGTATTTGACAAGAGCATTCAACAGGAATTGGTGCCATTTGTTGTGTTCAGGCCCTCTATTAATTACTGCTGATTGCAGCAGCCCAACTTCAGTGAGTGGCACATTCTTATCTCAGCGGTCTGAAACTTTTCCCTTTGTGAAGACAAGAAAGCGATGGAGAAAGTTCTGAAGAAAGTAGTTTCCATTTTCCATGTTATCAGGCTGTTGGCTGGTTAAGAGATATTCCCTAGGGCATTCCCAGTAAAGGAGAAAAGGAAGGAGAAAGAGGCTATGGGGGGAGAACTGAGTTTTACCTGCATAGTTGAAGACAGGGGGATCAGTCCATGACAGGACTTGGTGGAAATGCTGGGCAGAGAGAGCAGTAGGGAGCAGATGCTTTTTGAAGGTCTGTAGGAGACAAATAACTCTGTACTAGGGATGGCTTGCTGCATGTTCCCAGCACACATACTTTTTGTGGGGCTGGGGATGATAAGTGATCTGTTTGGGTAGTCCAGGGTATTGGGTGGGCATTATTAGCAAAGGGCATTAACAGGGAGTCGCAGCAGGAGACAGCAGAGGACAAACCTCTCCATCTCCTTCCCTCCCTGCTTTCAGAGCTGACACTTTCCTGCACAGCTCAGCAGCTTAGGGATTGACTTCTTACCTCAGGAATGCTCATAAATGTTAATATCCATCCACCTGATCCAGACAGTTTGCTCCTCACAGAAAATCAGCATTCCCAAGGCAGCAAGTGCAAAGCTAACAGCCATCTGGTACTGCACGGCTGTGCTGGGCTGTGGGTCAGCCTGGGGATGTGTCCAAAGGATCCCTCCGTGGCTCCAGAAATCAGCAGGACTGGAGTCTGCCATGGGGGTGAGGGGAGGGCTGGGGAGCTGAGCATTGGATGCTGGCATAGTCCTTCATTTTCCATCCATCTTTTTCATTTTGAGAAAGGGTGGAATTAAGTGCTTTAAAGAAATAAGTAAATTGAAGAGTTTTTATTTCACTAGTGTTGGGGGGGGGGGAAACAGTGGAAGATAAGGAAAACAAGGACAAGTGTGCCCTCTCCAGTTGAGGAGGGAGCAGTGACAGCAGCTGCAGCACATCCCTGAGGATCCTTCCCATCAGCTGCTGGAGCACGTCAGGCTCTGCAGTTTGCCATGGGAAAGCCAACAATGCCCTCAGCTGGCAGAGAAGCAGCAATGCAAAACCAGGAGAAAAGAGTGCAAAAATGGGGTAAAGCAGTGAAAACCTGGGGGCAAAAGGCAGTTCAAAAGCAATCTGAAGCCCCTCCTTCTCTGCAGCCACCAAGAAGAAATTCCTAATGTGAGCCATGGTGTGATTTGTACAGTGATCGTGGTCAGAGCAATGGAAAACAAGGAAAACATTGCTGTCAAGATCCTGTTAGAAAACCAGCACCGTGGCATGCCAGGGGTCTGGAGCATGGAATTTTGGGATAATCAGGCTCTTCTTGTTCTTTAGGGTCGCTTCAGCATAGACCTGTACGGGACAGGCCTGTCCCTAATGGGAACAGCCAAGTGGCTCTCACAAGGGAATTACGCAGTGTCGGAAATTCAGAAATCCCCAGTAAGTTGTAACTTTAATTATGGCTATACCTGCTCATCAGAAGTGTTTAATCACCACATTGTCATTCATGGCAACATCTTCCAATAGAGGCTAACAAAAAATGAACATCTGACATTAAAGTGTTGCATGTAACTATAGTGGAGTGAGGCCCTTGTGGGTTTAACTTGATCAGAGTTACTGCAGTTCATTAGTGAGCCTGGTTAACTGTGAAACTGAAAGCAGTGAGTGCTGTGGGGCAGACATATCCTTAATCAGTTGACTGAGATGTCCAGCATGGAGTGTGCATTCCAGGGCAGGGCAGGGCAGCAGGACAGGGTCAGGGATGCAGAGCAGATTTGGAGCTGCAGGTAGGATCTGGTGCCAGGCAAGTGCCCTGAGTAGGAATTGTTCCCAACACATCTCTGATTAAGCATGGAGGATGTGGACCTTCCTGCTGGTCTGGTCTGGGCTTAGCTCCTTGGCAAAGTCTTGAGTCACAGAGTGTTGCAGAGGCACCATCCCCTGTCACTGCTCTGCTGGCTGGAGCCTCAGGTAAAGCCAGGCAGCCCTTTACAATCTCTCACAGCCAAATTTGTACTTGTACTGCTTAATTTGCCTGCCTTTTAACATTTCCTGCAATCACTGTGTGCCTTCACTCTGTTGCTTCTGTGTCATATTCTGAAATGGTAGAAACCCAGGATTGTTTTTTTGGCTGTTACTTCATGTGAGTCATCCCAATTGCCCCTGTTTAAAACTCTACAAAGGAGGTCACCATCATTTAATAAGGAAGCAATTTTCAGAATATCCTCTCCTGTACTGCTTTCAGTCACCCCCTGGCTCTGGGGAGCATGAGTCTCCTCTGTGCTGGTGCTTTTAGATGAGAATTAATGCTACAGATCTGAGCACACTACAGGTGGAAGAGGACCAGCACAGGCCCTGCATATCACTTCCAGCAGGTGCTTTTCTATTCTCCCCTTGTAAAAGGAGAGAAGTCAGCTTTGGAGTTGCAGAAAACATCATGGTTGGCAGAATTAAAACAAACTTTAAGGAACAGAGGTGCTCAAAAATCCTCCATCACCTGGTGGCATCTGTCAAGTGCTGTTCCAAGGGCGTAATTGCCTGCTGGAGCAGAAGAAAGAACGGTGTAGTGAGAAGAGATGATAGCAGCCTGCTGCAGTCACAGATCAATAATGTCAAGGGCAGGGTGGAGCTCGTTTAAAAATAAATGCTTTGTGCAAGCTTGTTGTGTGCTTAAGTCCAATTTTCTGGTAATTGAGGGTTGAATTCCCCTCAAGGACTGTCTGTCCATTGTAATGACCAAGAGGAGAAAGACTCTGCAGAGGTGAGATAAGGAAGGCAAGATGGAGGTATTAATCTCCTGACTCAAGCCCAGAGTTGCACCCTGCTTGCTGGGCTCACCTGGAGACCAGGTTAACCTCAGGACCACTCCATACTTACCCCCTCTGGCTGTGGGAAGGAGAGGAGGGTTGGCACACAGCAAGTGACATCACCTTACCCCATCGCTTTCCCTCCTCTCTCGTCTCTGGAGCCACGCTAGGACTTTCTCTTCCCAGTGGCTGTTTTCTAGTATTAACTGCAAATACCCTTTCCATGCCCTTCCCATGCTCAGGCAGAGCTGAGCAATTGTTACTGACCCAGGTTTTGCTCTTGCATGAGCCAAGTTTTCTACTCATTACTATTATTCACTGTGGGGCAAACTGGAGAAAGCAGATACTCTTGAGATACCTCCACATGGCCTTCTCCTTGGGCAGCTTTCAATTCAATAAATCAAACCCACCCTTTCCTATTTGTGTCCACTATTTGTCTTTAGTGCTGACCTGCTAGCACTAAAGAGAATTACATTTGTGTATATTTGAGCACAGCAGTGATTTCATAGATTTATTTTGGCATCATTTGTTTTCTTATACACCCTAGAAACCGTGGCTTGAGTAACCCAGATCTGGCCCTTCTACAGCATGGAATTCCTGAGCTCTTACTGAGCTGTTATTTCTGATTTTGCCTGCAGGATGGTACCAAAGTAGTAGGAAGATGTGGTGGTTACTGTGGGAAGTGCACTCCATCATCTGGAACAGGCCTCGACATTCAGGTGTTATAGCAGTGGTGAGTGCTCAGCTGCTTCTGCAGGAAGGAAAATCTTCCCCAAAATGCCCTGAAGGAGCAGATCAGGCCATGCTTGCAAAAAGACATTGAGTGCATTGGTGACAGCCACCCACCCCACACAGCATCCCTGTGGGATCCCCTGCTCCCCCAGTAACCCTTGTGGATACAGCACTGTCACCTGGAAATGCCTCCCCACCTTACTGGCACCCACTTTTGCTGTGCTCTTGTGCCACTTTCTCTAGTGACACGTTCCAGAGGCCAGGATGACTTTAAATGTGCACCTTTTCTCTGTTTTCCAGGTTCTCTGGGAGCAGCCAAGGAAGATGAGAGATGGATGAAGGATAGTGATGCAATACCTCTGCCTTCCACTTTTATATCTGTGTATATGTGTATATAGATTGCATATTCCTAATGTACAGTATAATATTTATGTTTGGGTTTATTTATTTTGATTTAATATTTTTGTACGTAAAATCATTATATTAAGGCTGCTTTTACTATTTTTATTTTTTATTGTTAAATCCTGCAGTCAAACCACTGCATTTTGCATACTCTACATTATATGTAGCATTATGACAAGTGATACTTTATTGTCACTGTGTTCAGTTGTTTACTTTCAGTCAGTAATTTTCCTTCAGTTATGGGCTGCTTTGGCCCTCCACGGTGCTACACAATCTGCATAGGGGTATTTTTGGCATTTCAATCTGTCTTTATGCAAGGAAATTAGACAAGATGTGCTTAAATTTTTATTTTTAGGGATTAGGCTGACAGCACTCAAGGAAAACATGACAATGAATACTGTGCTAGTTGCATCAGCAATCTTTATCTTTTAGGTATGTTTTGAATTTCACATGACCTCTGTGGCCAGTGCTGAAAGCACTGGTTTGGTGCTAACATGATATTTATTAATGCTCTGAAGTTTTAGTTAATCCAGTGCCTTTATCATTGAAGAAGGGGATAAAGCAGAAAAATTGTCAGGCAATTCAAATCAATCAAGATCTACCCCAGGTTTAGGAAAATTCCTGCAGATGGATCTTCAGCTCAAGCCCCTTTTTTTAAAGGTTCTGAAGTGAACTCACTTTTAAAAAAAATGTATCTTTGTCTCCTAATTGCATGTGCCACTGTGCTTCCTGACTCCATCTGGAAGCAGGGTATTAACTCATCCCAGACAGGCTGATGAGGCCATATGTTTCCCTGGGCTGTGTGCTCAGAAGAGATGTAGTTTCTTACAGACTTTGTTACAAAATCCTAGCATGAAGCTGAAAGCATCCCTGTGGTGTTCCCTCCCCATGGGGCTGGTGAGGGCTGTGGGGACAGCACACCCAGGGATGGGGACAGCACGCCCAGGGATGGGGACAGCACGCCCAGCCAAGCCACCCCTTCTCTTGGCCAGGGTACTCCCCTGCAGGCACTTGCAGCATTTCCCCAGCTTCCTACTCACTCCCAGACCATCTGCAAAGGGAGGCTTGCTGCCTCCTTTCAACGAGATCACTCTGTACCTACAGATGATTCTGCCCCCCCTTCAGAAGCAAGCTGCTTTACGCCTACTCCTGTGTTGCTTCGGCTCTTCCTGGTAAGGCATCTGTGCTCCTTGCCTCTCATTCCCATCCACAGCCAGGCAGTTGCTGTTGGCTTTTTTTTAATCAAGCTGAGGAGCCATGTCCCTGTGTGGTGGCTCCTGCCTGTACATAGCCCTGTGCCTGTGGCATGCCACGCTTTCACAGAGCTTTGTAGCACATGGAACAGGGGTGATGTGACCAGGCTATTGTTGTAATCTATGACTATGTCCCTTATCTCCTTCTCCACAACTTTACTTAGTGATAGGAAGATGCTGCCCTTTCGCCTTATGTGTCGAGGCAGCCAGGAGCACAAAGTACAAGGAAAGGAAGCTTTTCAGCACAAAATTACCAGCAGTTTGGAAAACCAAAGAGGCTTATCTGCTACTCCAGATAACTCTTTCCATTTTGGATGCAAGCAATTACCAAACACAACCTTGGGAACTTGTGTGAGTCTTTTACAGAGCTCCTCAAAGGATGTGTAATCAGTGTGTTACAAAACAGTTGGATCAATGGTGATAAACGACCTGATCCCTGGATTCATAACCTATGTGTGCCAGGCTGTGTTCAGCCTTTGGAGTGAAACCTGTCAGCCTGACAATCAGGGATTGACACATTCCTGTCAGCTGGGAGACATCTCACAGGCAAGCAGGGCTGTGGAACTGGTGAAGGAAAGAGGAAAAAGGGAAAGAGAAAGAGAAAAAAGGGAAAGGGGAAAAGAGTAATAATGGAATAGTGATTTTTCTAATGATAATTGCTTATGTATAAATTCTGTAGGGGAAAAGGGAAAATTGCACTATGGACTTTAGAAAGAAATAGTGATGCTTTACCACTGTAAGTGAAGTGAAGTGAATGGCTATTTATAAAAAGAAATACTATTTTGACCCGTACACATTCATTTCTACCATATAGTTTCAGAGCAGCTATTAACAGAGCAGAACCTAAAAATATATAAAATAAACTATAAGGGAAAAAATGACAGAACACTGATCCTGACATTCCTTAACAGTCATCATTAGATAGAGCAGATTTTGAGGATTAGAGATAATAGACATTTCTTGTTCAGGAAAGAACTCTGGGTTTTGTATATCAATGCCATTATTTTTCTACAAACTGGGGTATTTTTATGCAAGCACTTTCCTGTACAATGTTTCTTTTCTTTCTGTTTATACTCAAAAGGAAATGAGAATACCTGTATGACATGTCTGTATGGTCTTGTTGCATTTGCCATCATATTTCAATACCTGTGTGCTACTATAGAGGCAAAATACTTTGTACACAAGGGAATAATACATTGAATGATAAACATTCCTTTCTGTGCTGGTGTTTATTTCCAAGGTTTGGGTTTGATTGTCCCATGCAGAAGGAAAGAGAAATGGGAAGAATGTTGTTTATATGGAGCCCTACCCCAAACCTATGTTGGAGTCTGTGGACCAGGGACCACCTTGGAGAATGGCCATGACCACCCATTCATGTCCTCCTGTTTGGAGAGACTGATGCTCCCAAATTTCTGTCCAAAATTATATTATGCTCCAAGGTGCATAATATACACAAGCACATCTCAGACATGTCCCATGCGTTGTTCAGACCTCTGGTGGCTGATGCTGCCTTTAATGACCAGGGACATCCTTTGACATGGCACATAAGGGAGACAAGCAGTTCATTTTGCAAATGTTTTTGAAGGATGAGCTGGGATAATGGGCCTGCTCCACACCATTTATAGCGTTATGGAAAGGACTGTGAAAAAAAAAAAAATGGAAAAGATAGTACCAAATATACAATAAAATTCAGGCAGGAGACATTTGGTTTAAAAGGAAGCAAATGTAGGAACTGCCTCACAGGATGGCAATCAAGTGTTGAAGTGCAACCAGTCTTACATCACCACTGCCCCAGATACTGCAGGTAAGAGTGAAGTTGCAATTTCTGTCTTCCCTTATATGTTCCTCACGTTTTGTCTCGGAAAATGCTGCAGATCTCTTAGTGCTGGCAGCCTTTTCCAGCTTCTGTATTTTCAAAGGAGAGAGGATTCCTCCCTTGTGCTGTCTGAAACACTGTCAGATGCAGAAAACAGAACATGCAGTGTTTCAAAAGCTCAGTTCTTATTTTAAATTACCAAGCTCGTAAAAATGTCTTCCTATCATTTATCCCTAATAAATTATTACAAAGACTTTAAATGTGAGCTGCTGTGGAATTAATACACAGACCCTGAATTGTATTTAACCTTCCAGCCCTGTGTAATGAAAGGTCATTTTAACACTTTCAGTGCTTAGGTTCTGTGTGCTTAGTGCTGAGATTTTATGACAATTGCAGCACTCTTCTTCAGTCTCTTTGTGCAGCTTCAGAGATGGAAGTGATTGTTTGATCACTTTGGCTTTCTGCTCCAGTGATGGGCATTTTTCTACTACAGAAAAATAAAGCACATTTTGTTCAAGGCTGTTGGAAAGGCATGTCTCAAGGAATTAGTCCTAAATCAGGACATTTGATTCCTTTCCTTCTTTTCCTCATAGCCACACTTTGAAAATCATATTGAAGAGTACAGAGAAGCCTGTTCTACTGTGTCTTTCCAACACAACTCTTCAAGCAGATGATTGAGGGCTGACTCAGAAGAAAGCATTCTGTCAGGGGAAGAGGTGAGACACCTCCTATTACCAGGCAAAGGCACAAGAATTCAACCCAACCCAGCAGTCACTAACAGCTGCAGTGGCTCAGCCCAGGCCTTAAATTCTCCCATCACTTGAACTCTTCAAATGGAGAACTCTTTCAACCAGGTCGTTGTAAGAGAGGTGAGTTCATCCAGAAGCCACAACCCTTTGGAGTGTTGGTCTCTTGTGGGAGGGGATGAAATTCCTGGAGGCAGCTCTCCGGCTTGCATTGAGCAGGAGGAAGAAGCTGATCACCGAATGTGGTGCCTGTCAGTCTCTCTCCAATATTTTCCAAGTATTTTTGCCTGTGAAGAGATCCAGGCAATTGGAATTGTAGCTTTCCAGAAGCAGATTTAGTTGACAAGTTTCTGACCTCGCTTTGCAATAGCGAGGTGAAGAATGCTAAGAAGTTATTTTCAGCCTTCACAGAAGAGTCTGAGTTTCCACTTCAAAGTTGGCTTAATTTTTCAGCTATTTAATATTATTATTAAATACAAGGCACAGATTTGGAAAAAAAAAAAAAAAAGAAAAAGAAGAAGAAAAAAGAAAAAAAATAGTATTTTGACCTAACCCAAATGCCTTTTATACTATATTTCCTGGGGAGGTTTCTTTTGTTTGTTTGTTCCAATTGAAAAACAAACAAACAAACAAACCTCCCCCCACCACCTGTTAAATTTTCCATGAAATTAAGTCTGCCTCTCTAGTTATAAATATTGGTCCTGGAGTGTTTGGAGATGTGATCTGCTGACTGCAAGTACAAGAAGATCTGATGTAGGTACTGTTTTAAGCAGGAGGAGGTAGAAATGCATTTCTCCTTTGTGACACCGATCCAGGTCCCTCAAGGCAGGATATGAAGTGCAGAGGCTGAGGCCATGCCCGTCAATCCATTTCCACCAAGAAAACCTCAGTTCTGCTGGAACAGAATGGTTTCCACATTACACCTCCTCACATGCCTGGCTCTAATGATCAGTCTGAGCCGCCAGCAGCAAGATCAAGCTGCAGCTAATTAAGCATGTGTTGGTAGTCAGTGTCTCCATTTCTGAAGAGACAGTGTGAGGAGAAGAGCCAGAAGTCTGGAGTAATCCCTGAATACAAAACCCTTTGTATGTGGGGCAGAGGGTGCAGGGAGAGGCAGGGCTCTGACATTCTCTCTTAAAATCATTACTTGGCTCCATTCATATGTTTATAATTTCTTCATCCTTCTTTAGTCTGCGACTACATTTCAGATGAGTAATTAGATTAATCAGGTCTTTTCTGCATTGTCCTTTTCTAATCCATCCCCACTGGCTTGCTGACCTTCCCCTTTGAAGCTATTCACTCCTCGCTGCCTGCCTTCCCCAGCCCCACTCAGAAGGGAGCATTGACTGTGAAACGCTTTCATTGCTCCCACTCCCGGTAGCAGGGAAGTGGGAATGGCTCCCTGCACACTCACTGGCAGGAACAGACATGTCCAGGTTAGTTGCTGTTGCTGGCAAATACAAGTAACAATAAATACAAGTGGTGCCTCCAATCCCCCCCCGCAGGTGGGAGTGAGGCCGCCTGCAGCAGAGGATGCAAGCAGGTACCAGATGCTGCCAGAGGCTGGAGCTGTGGCCTCATGCATGGCCTGGACTTCCCAGATGAAGTTTATCTGCTTGGTCCCAGGTTTGAGTAGCCCTTTGGAGCAGGATCCACCTGTGTAGTGGTGGGAGCATGCAGCTCTGCACTTCCCACTGAGGCTGACACCTTGCCAGCTTAGAACAATCAGGTACACACTGGTGGCAATCTTTCCCTGCTTCAGAAAACACAGCACAGCTGAGCTGGCAAACAACAGACACCTAGAATAACAAACCATGAGCTGCTGAAAGGAGATGTAGGGCAGCAGTGGCCATGGAGGTTTGTTTCCTGGCAGCACAAGAGCAGCACGGTGAGTCTGAGCCTTTTCTGTAGGAGCAGGAGGCAATGGCCTTTCTTCTTACCTGTGCTGGGGCTCAGCTGCTGAAACACTTTGCTGTCTGTCTCTCCTTCACTGTTCTCTTCCCAGGGTATCCCTGAGCATGCCATGTCTCCTCAAATCCACGTGTCTCAGGGGGACAGTCCACCCACATCAGTGGTACAGGTGATCTAAGGAAACCCCAGTAGATCACTCTGCTGACTCTCACTTGAACTGCTGCTCCATTCAGGTAGGGCAAATGGAGAGGTGATACCCTTCAGATCCACTTTTTAGAGATATTTCTAAATTCTGCTGANCTGGAGAGGCTGTTGCCCGAGATAACCTGAGTGTATCTTCCTCTTCAGCTTTCCTCTACATTGTGCAAGTGTTATGTGAAGCTTTCCAGGTACAACTGGCATTCAGATTTCACTAATGGCATTTTCCCATCTGATCATCCCCAATGGCTTGGGCCTTTCAAGAACTTAAATGATGGCAGCACTTAACTTGGGAGAATCAGAAGCTTTTGACAGCAGGTATGTCCTGGGCTGTTTGCCTTGGCTAAAGAACTGGTGGCTCCAGCAGGCAAAAATAGCACCAATATAAAACCTGATAACACTGGTGTCCAGAAAAGAAACAATTTCTGGCATCTCAGGGCCACAGACAAAGTTTTCTGAGTTTTTCCCTTTTACCAGCTACCTAATTTCTTGTGATCTGAGCTACCACCAGCAGCCTGGTTTTGCTAGGCATTTCTCTCCTCTATTTATAAGCAGGTTTCAACCCTGTAAAATGGTAACTAAGACTCTTTTCATTTTCTCCCAATCAAAAGAGACAACAAAACAGCTTTAAAAACATGAGTAAAAGGACCTTTCCACCTGCAGGGTGGCAAATGAATGATTAATGTGAGGGATTGCAGGACATGTGTGACACTTCCAGTGCTGTGGCAAGGGAGGGCAGGATGGCTTCAGTCCTGCCAGCTCACCTCCTGTCGTGCCTGCTGACACCTGCCTCTCTGCCAGTTACCCTAAATTGGTTTGTTTTTCCTTATCTTCATAAACGGTCCTGAAAACTCAAAGTAGCATGGCAGAAGTGTGAATTTGCATAAAGCAAATAATTCTGCTGCACCAAAGAGAGCTCCAGGAAGTGAGGGGGGATAGTAGAAAATTACTTGTTGCTATAGTGCAAGGATGTTGTGTGCAAATTGGCAGAGTCCCACCTGATTGCTTTGTTTAGCCTCAAGTTGAAAGGCATTAAGCAACCACATGAACCAGGGCCATCTCCCACCCTCCTTTGTCAGAGAGGCTGGGAGAGCTGTGCTCGGGGGTTCCTGAGATGGACAGCAGAGAAATACAGGTCTGGGAAAAGCTGAAGCACTGTCATTTCATTTTGGAGAGCAACAGCCTGAAGAAGAGGAGGGGGGTTGGAATGGGGCAGGAGGGAGGGAAGGAGGCTGTGACACTCTGCCACGCTGGCATCAGAGGCCAGGGTCCCTCCAGCAGCTCAGCAATGCCCAGCCTGAGAGGGGCAGGTCCCTTTTTGAGAGGGTGAGTTTTATGTATCCACTTGGCTCTGCATTTGATGGCAGGTGCTCCTCTCCACAGAGTGGGACTGGGCTCCAAGTTTTTATTGGTGCGGACTCCAACTCCCCAATGCTATTTGCAGGGAAATTGAAGACCGCCTTCAAAATTAACAATAGATGGCTATAAATCTTACTCAGTTACCTAGCAACTAACACAATAAAACCCTAAGGTTAAAAGGAGAAGGGTTATTTGGAGATACCTTGGGGAGTACATAATGGCCATTTGCATTCCTGGGTGGGAGGACACAAAAAAAAATTCCTAGGATATTTACAAATGACTGTATTGATGAAAGAAAAGAAGGTGAAATTACTCAGTACTGTTTTAATCAAAATACCTCAGAACAGAGAAATCTAACAAAAAAAGTAGTAGTCAAATGGCTGTGATAAAGAGCACTCAGAAAATGTAAGGTGATCTACAGAATTTGTAGAAGGGTTTGTTAAGTTGCTAAGCCCACTTTGTTGCCATTTGTGACATTTGAAGTGTGTGTATTGCAAAGTAACCATGTAATAAATGTTCAGAGTGAATCTGACCATTACGTGCCTGATGGAATATGCCCCAGAAAATCCTACGCAGTGCAAAAAAAAAATTTAAAACTGAAGTAACATAGCATGATTCATCCCAGCCTGGGTTCCTGTTATGCACAGCACAGATTGAAATTCCATATCCCCACCTCAAACTGGGGTTCATGCACAGCCTTTTCTGCCTGCAGTAATTGCAAATCTTGGAGCTGGAATGAGCGGAAACACTGAGAACTCCTAAAAGACCCTCATGGGGGCACATTTACCTAGGAAGAAGGAGGCTTGGTGGAGGAACGATGCAGCAAATTAGATGCTTGGTCCCCAGCACACTCCTCCAGCAGCTGTGGCACTTAGAGGTATTTTTAAGCCCTCTTTTTGCTGTTTGAAAGGCTTCAGACAATAACTTCCTAATAACAGTCAGACATTTATTACCTTCAGGGTACTAGATGGAGACAGGATTCATGTTGAGCTGTAATTCACCTGCACAGGCTGCTGGCAGGAGGAACCACGAGGGGACTGACTCAGGATATAACAGCCAAATTCACCTTGACATCACAGAGGGGAGAAATGGATGGGTCCAGCATCAAAATGAGAGCTGCTTTCTGCCTTACTCCAGTGCTTCCTGTTAGTTCTACCCCTCTGATGGTCAGGGCTGGACTGTAAGAGGCACAGGGGTGTCAGAGCTGATGGAGGGATGCTGAGAGCTTCCTGCATGTGAGTATTTTGGAGGTGAATTCCTGACATGAGGCATGGTTTGCAGGATAGAAGAGCCAGGGGCACTTTCCTGGAAAGACTAGCAAATTTTCCTGGCTTCACACACAGAACTGTTCTGTCTGCCAGCTAACTCCCATCCAGAACTGCTGGACCAGAGCTGGAACAGACTTTCCATGGTCTTTGGTAGCACAAGTTGTCCCATTTTTCCCATCCCCTGGTTGCAGGTACTGCTCTGGACCAGCAGCTCCTCTTCCTCGGTGGTAAGGGCTGCTCACTGGGCTTGGACACAATCACTGCTGCTATTGCACATGCTGGTGTCCTGCAAGGGATGGAGGCCACCAGGAGAACAGAGCCCTAATGACAGCTCTGCCCTGCTGCCCACGCTGCTCTTCTATCCCATGCCAGGCCCTGTTCCTCCTGCCTTGTGACCAAAAGCTAACACAGGAGCTGCCTTTTACCTTTCTCTGAGCTCTTTGATTTTCATTATAATTATTTCTCTACTATCAGGTGCAACAGGGAGCAGGAAGCAAAGAGCATCCCTGTCATTTCCCTCCTCTTGGCCATCCACAACTTCAAAAGGGAAATGGGTTCAACTCACAGTGCATGAATGGAGCAAAATGAGTTTTAAACTGGTTTAGTCAGGAGAAGGGCTGGAAGGAGAATCATCTCTAGGCAGGTTTGATTGAAACAGAAATGGGAGGGAAAGATGACGTATGGAACAATTTAAGTGACAGCAGAAACAATAATTTGTCAGACAAACTGTCTAGCATGTATTATACATGTGTGTCTGTTTCTGAGCCTATTTGACAGCAGTATCTGACACCCCCCACCTCCAAGCTGAGTCTGCCTCCACTCAAGAGAAAGATCTCCATGTCTATAAAAATAATAATGCAAAATCCCCTTTTGAAAGTAGTTCTCATGGTAGCACAGGTAGGGCTGGAGCTGTATTGCTGTCCCCTGCCCACCCAGCCATGCCAGGATGGTGCATCATCCCCTTTGCACATGGTGAGAACAAGGGAGTGGGTGTTTATTTCCTGAGAGATCTTTACTCTTGGCAGCTTTTCTGGGGGAGGAAAGAGAAGAGGAGCATTCAGGCCAATGAGATAATGTATCCCCTCCCTTTCCCAAACGCATCCCAGAGATGATCTGGCCTGGCTGTTTCCTTATGGAAATGGAGCATCTGAGCATCCCTGAAAGTGGATGGGGTCTTCTCAAATAGCCCTTCATTTACCCTGGATGTCTCAGACCAGAGAGAAATTGCTGTTCCCATGAGATATTTAGGTGACTAGGAGTCCCTAAGGACCTGACTTCACTGGGGTCTGTGCTATCTGAACGTTTTCATGGCTCTGCA
The DNA here is from genome assembly GCA_013400855.1 of Buphagus erythrorhynchus. NCBI lineage: Eukaryota > Metazoa > Chordata > Aves > Passeriformes > Sturnidae > Buphagus > Buphagus erythrorhynchus. Next base: position 41,047 of record VZTT01052577.1, read on the forward strand.
TGGACCTGATTTCCCCAGATCCCTCTGCAGGCACAGAAGAGCAGAAGCAGTGAGCACCCTTCACCCCTCTTATCTGCATCTTCTGCATTCCCAGGCTGAGCCCTCATCTTCCCTCTTCTGAACACACTGATGCAAGCTCAGAGCCTCCCCTGCCTTTTGCTTGTGTCACCCCCCGTGCCTGCAGTACCTGCTGGCATGAGCCTGGAGGATACAAGCATGCAGGGTGACAGGGAAGTCTGGTAGCTTCATGGACAGCTTGGGATGGAGGGAGGGGACCAGCCAGCCTTGTTTTAGGCAGCAATTTAGGACCTGCATCTTCATCAGCAGACTGGAGCTGTGATTCAGTACAGCCACACCTCCAAGGAATTTATCCTCCAACTTTGACTTACATTTTCTGTTTTAAACTCATAGAAGATGTACTCACCAGCCCTGTTATTGAGGGCAAACAGAATCTCTTGCAACAGCAGAGCAATTAAAGAGGATTTGCAGGTCACCTTTAAAGCATTTCCCACAGCACGTTGAATCTTGTTATAAGTCCTGTACCAAATACTGCTTTTATTTCAGCAGTTTTAATTGAAGTTTAAAATATTCTGAATCTTATGCAAGACACCCAAAGTGCTAGAGATTTTCAGGCCCTCTCTTGCATGACACCCTTTCCCTGAAATCCCATTGTCTTTCTGTAGAGATAACAGTAACTCAGCACCCTGATAATGTATTAGACACTGGATACTGGCTGTAGGTAGAGATGTTTCAACATGAGGTCAAACCCCAGTCTGCAACCAGTTGCCCACTGTGTGATGAAATGTATACTTAGAGAGATCGCCTCTTCCCTTGAGAGCTTATAATATATTCATGCACCACTGTATGAGTTGGAAACTGGGAGAGGAACCAAGAAGGAAAATGATGAGGAAATTTAGCAGAAGGGAGCAATAGAGGGAAGCTTGGAGGGTTTTGGAAAGGTAAAAATAGCAACCACAGAAAAACAGAGCAGAGAGCATTCAATATTTTCCCAGTGCCATGAAGAAAGCTTGTGAAAAAAGAAATTTTCTCCATGATAAAATTCTCTTTTTCTCCATGATAAAATTCTCTATGTGGAGTTTTTTTCCTTAGGTTGGGGTTTGTTTGTTTTATTTGGGTTTTTTTTAAGGAAGCACAGTATTTATGGCAGAAAAGAGTAAAAATCTCCCCAAAACTTTTTGCCTGAGACTATCCAAAAGGCTACCTCAGCTACACAGCCCCCAGCCTCATTTCAGCCTCCCAGGGAGGAAGATACAAGAGAAGAATTGACAAAAATGAGAACTGATTAAATGAAAAAAAGAAATTATCAAGTGGTTACCATTTTAACCAGCTGTGAGGCAGCAAGGCAAGGGAACAAAGAGGCAGGGAAGGAGGGGAAGAAGCTGACAGGATCTGCAAACAACCACAACCCTGAGCGAAGCTGTGAAATGCTAATGGGGAAGCTGCTCCAGCCCCACTGGGGAAGAGTTTTCAAGGAGCCCTGTGCTCTGTGAAGCGTTTGCTGCTCCTCCTCTCCCCACCGGTTCATTTTGCTCTGCCTTGTGCCAGATGTGCTGTTTGATTGCAAACCCCAGGGGCACGGGGTGGTTGTTGGCTGTGGGCATTGCTTTCAGTGCACTGTGTAAATGACAAGAGTGGGCTGATGCATGGGCAGCCCCATGGCTCACAGCCCCATGGATCCCAGGATCCCAGCCCCATGGATCACAGTTCACAGCCCCATGAATCCCAGGCTCACAGCCCCATGGATCCCAGGATCCCAGGCTCACAGCCCCATGGATCCCAGGCTCACAGCCCCCCGGATACCATGGATCACAGCTCACAGCTCCATGGATCCCAGTATGACAGTTCACAGCCCCATGGATCCCAGGCTCCCAGCCCTGCTGGTCCATAAGTAGCTCTGGGAGGACCATGAACTCCGTGGCTGTAACAGGTGCTTTGTGTCCCGATCCAGCATCTCAGGCTGCAAATACATTTCCCGTGACAGTGTTTTTCCTGCACCATGCTCGTGTTTGTGAGCTAAATCTGTTCTCCTTGAAGAGGGGATCAGGCGCCCGGCAGGAACCCTGGACGCGTGTCCCTGCCTGGGGCAGTAAAATCCCCCTGCACAGCGCAGGTCAGGGCGCGTCTGCCCTTGGCGAGCCCAGCTTCTTTATCACCCCCGAGCTCCGGAGCGTAACGAGGACATTGCTGCTGCCCCGGCCGAGCGCGGTGCTCCCGGGGGAGCGCACACAGCGCCGGGCAGCGCTCGGGGAGCGCGGAGAGCCCCGGAGCGGAACGATGGCAGCGGGGCGGGGGGAGCCGGGCAGGGGGGAGCCGGGCAGGGGGGAGCTGGTAGCCGGGCAATGGGGAGCCGGGCAGGGGGGAGCCGGTCCCTGCCGGGCAATGGGGAGCCGGGCAATGGG
>VZTT01052577.1:43606-64327 GCA_013400855.1 Buphagus erythrorhynchus
CTGCGCCGGGCTCCGCGCCGGGAGTGCTGCCATGTTCGGCCGCGGCTCCCGCAAGCGGCTCTCCAGCCGCTCGGTGAGTGCCGGGGGGTCTCTCTCCCCTCGCCCCCCGCTCCCCATCCCGCTCCAACCTGTGGTTCCGTCCCGCCGCCCGCCCCGCGGGTCCCCGCCGCCCCCATGTGCCGCTGGCTCGGGGTGCGTCCCCGCTCCAGCCCTTCCCCTGCCCTCTCCCAGCCGTGCGGGTGCCTTTCCCCCGGGCGTGCCCCTTTCCTTATCCTCGGGTGCCTGTTCCCGTCGCCCCCGTCCCGCAGCCGGCGCTGACTTTGCTGTTCCTTGCAGCTGACGGCGTCGGGGGAGCCGGAGCGGGGCCAGCCCTGCAACACCTGCGGGGACCAATGCCCCGGCTTCGCCCTGCACAAGTGGAGGTAAGGCCCGGCGAGACCCCGATTGCCCCTGGCCCATCGCCCCCGTCCCCCCAGGTCCCATCGTGGCTCTCCCTTCGCAGGGTTTTGCGGCGCCCTCCCAGTTCCGTGCGCATCCGGGGTGCAGGTGTGGCTATTTTGGGGGTGCTTGCGTTAGTCCGAGGCGCGTTGCCCACCCACACTGGGGGTTCTGGGGACACGGGTGTGCCAGCCCCACAGGGGTGTGCCAGCCCCACACAGGTGTGTCCGTGGCCGGTGCGGGGCGCAGCAGCATCCAGATGCGGGACTGGGGTAACTGGTTTGGTAATTACCACCTCGCAGCTTCCCCGCTGCGGTCAGGAGCCCGTCCTGCTGCTCCGGGTCATGCCGGGGGCTGGAGCCGCCCTCCCCTGTCAGGGACAGCCGGGGTGGGGTGGGGTGGGAAGGGAAAAATGGGGCTGAAGGGGTTCTGGCGGTCTGCAGCAAACCGCTGTGTGAAACTCCTGCCTCTCCTGTCAGTGATGCCAAGCAGAGATTTAGCAGTTGGAATGGATGGGGGTGTGTGGGAATGAACAAGTACTCCTGTCTATTTCTGTTGTGTCTCTTTACAAACCCGGCAGTGCCGGTGCCTGCTAAGCACAGCAAGCCCGGACCTTCTCCTGGGTCAGCCCCTTCTCCCCTCCCCTCGTTCTGCTGCCTCGAAATGAGTTCCTGCTGATGGGCGATCTGGGACTTAGTGATATTAAATCTGGGCTGTGGGCTCTGGGAGTTCTACACAGTCTTAGTAGGCCAGGGAGCCCTTGGCGACCTTTTAACCTTATTTTTCAGGGTATACCCTTTTCTCCAGCATCTGCTGTGCCTGGCGTTCCTCCCAGCCTCTGCCCTACTTCTCAGAGCTGTGTCTCACCAGATTAAAGCTTGGATTCAGAGCAAGGAAGGGGATTGATATATTCCTGTTGAGTTGTGTCTTAATGTTTAGCCTTGCAAATCATTGTTCCCTTTGGCATTTGCCCCAGGGTGTGGTGGGATGGGTTCCATAGGCTGAGCTCTGCCCTGAGGGATGCACAGCAGCAGGTGGGGTTTGCCGTGGTCCTCAGGCTGTCCTGGGTTTCCTCAGGCTGTCCCGGGTTTCCTCGTGTCACTGCAGAGCCACTTTGTAATACTTAAAAGTGTCAAGGAGAACTTTCGAATGCAGGATAAGAATAAAAGTTGTGGTCACCAACAGTATTTCTCCCCTGCTCCAAGGACTTGTGAGATGCTGTGCTTCATGTTTTGTTATGTCAGAGGGTACAACTGTACAGTAGCTTTTGAAGAATTAAGTGAATTTTGGTAGCATCCCACCAGAGGCCAAAAGGCCCAGCAGAAGGGGCACACAGCTACCTGGGGAGTGTCAGATGAGAGGGATGCTGCAGCTCTTTTCAGATTGTGCCCTCTGCATTGGCACACTGTGCCTCTAGGTCACATCCTGCCAAACCCCATGTGCAGGAGCCTCCCGCCTGCCAGGACTACCTGTAACTATCTCGTTGCTGAGGAACCCCAGACATGGGAGAGGATTTTTTCCAGCAGCTTTCTCTCAGGAATGAAGTGGTTATGTCCCCGGGGGCAGGAGAAGGATAGGGCCCCTTTGGGTGTGGGTGGAGTCAGCCCCCAGAGGCACTGCAGCCTGTGTGCTCTGTTTGCATCCCACTGAGCAGGTTAGACCTTACACCAGGACTCGATGAGCTGAGAGCCCTCCTGCAGACATTGCCATTTAATTGCCTTGAAGTAAGAGTAATTACACAATTAAACCAAATAAAGGCAGTCTATTTGCCAGAACACAATAGAGAGGAAATGCGTTCATTTTTTACTAGCCAGTGGTCTATTAATGCCAGGAATAGGTAAGCAGGGAAATTATTCACAGTAGTTTGTAGGTTGAAAACATGCTGGGGAGCCTGTGCCCTCTGTGCAGATGTTGCAGTCACTGATTGGTGGGGCTGCTCACCTGAGCGTGCAAATGAGATTGAAAGAAAACAAGGAGATCCTCAGATTAGGGATATAAATCCAGGTCAATTGACCAGTAGAGACTTGTAAGGCTTTTTATAATCCTTTGACAGCAGAGTTTTGCTGATAAATGTAAATGGGATGTTTTTACTTCAAAGATGCAGAGTAGTGATAACGCTTTAGGGAGACAGAATTTATGAACTTGCAGACAGTGAAGCCATTGCTGAGACAGGCATTGTCTATACCTAATTATGCTGGACTGTGTATTTTCTACTTACCTGTGATTTTAGGTGTGATCTGTGCAGGCACTCCCTCAAGCAGGCAGATTGCTTTGTTAGACGAAGATTCCTGTGCACCTATGTTGCCTTAAAAACCACATTTCTCAAAGATGGCTCTGAGCGTTTGTTGAATTTATCATTCCTGGAAGCACAGGCATGCTTCCTGAGACAGGGAAACCTCTTGAAAATAAATTATATTCTGCAGAACTGTTTTCAGAGTAAGCCTGGTCTCTGTACTGCAGGTGATGTGCAAAAAGAAGATTAAGGGGATTGTTTAATAATTAAATAACTTCCTTGGGTTTTGAAGTTTGTTTTTGAATTTTGCTCTGAAAATTATAATGCCACGTTCAAGGTAGTGGGTGAATTATCCTACAGCAGTGTCAGTATATTTAATGCAAATCTGGTGTTGAAGGAATTGAAAACACCTCGGTTAAACTGGAGCCCAACTAGAGCCTACATCTTCCTCCCTCAAAGCTCTCTTCTGCACACCATAGATCCCTGCCTCTTGTTGTAAGGCAGAAATTCAATTTTTAGTTTTAAATCATTTAGCTCAAAAGAGGAAAAAGTAAGTGATTTGTGTGAGAAGGCTGAAGATTGAATTCCGCCCTCCTTGGACGCAAAGTCCATGAAGACATAGCTATCAAACTGTAACCAGTAAAACCCTGAATTTCTCATGGCCTGAGCAGAAAAATGATTCCTTCCTCTTGTCTCATCTTTCTGCTGTGGTGGGTTGTCAGCAAAGTGCAGGAGGACTGAGTTCCTCTGTGTGGGCTCCAGTCTGGAAGATGGAAATGGCATGTACGTAACCAAATCCTCATTAATAAAGGTGGCTTTGTGTGGAAAAGGGGAAATCAAATTCAATAAAAATTGAACTCCTTAGGAGCCCGGTTGCTGTTTTCTAATCAGATCTGCATTACATTAAACTGTGTGCCATTCAGCTTGTTAACAAGCTTTGGCATTAAATAAAGCTGTCACTGGAGTTTGGTGAATGAATAGCCATTAGGAGAGTCTTTTGCATAATGTCTTGCAGAGAAAAGCCTCCAAGGGAGGTGGTCCAGGAGCAGGAAAGGGAATTTATAACCTAGTCCTGGTGCAATTAGTGTGAATATGCAAACCTTAAAGGTGACAAATGGTTGGCTTTTGCTGCTGTTAAGCTCACTGTGAAGAACTAAATTCAGATTTACTCTGGATGAAGTAAAATTACAGCCTCAGTGCCGCAGTTAAAATAGCGGGTCCTTCGTGTGGGGGGATTGGCATGTGTTTAGCACACGGAGCCTTGGTTTGTTTGCTCCTGGAGAAAGCCTTGCAAAATACCCTTGCAGTTCAACAGACCTTGCTGTTCCCTGCTCTCTACCTTCTCCAAACCCACCAGCTAAAAACATGGATGCAGGACACCCAGGTCTCAGGATGGTATTTGAGCTTTGGTGTGAGGAAGGAGGGATGTACCACCTGGTTTGCAAAGCCTGCAGAGGCAGTGGCATACGGCTGGTTTCTGAGGGAAGGAATTTGGATGCTGAGACAGAGAAGACAATTTTAAAAATAGAGTCTGAAAACCTTTGGAGAAGTCTTTGTTGCCATAGTTATTCTTCTGGTTTGCAGAAGCATTTGAAAAGCAGTAATAAACATGACATAGAGACGAAGACTGGTTTGCCAGGGTTTTAGTTTCAGTGTGAGATTATGTATTACATCTTGGAGCATCTTTTTCCTTGCATACATCATGCAATCTTTGTCCCTTGGAATCACATTTTGCCAGGGAAGAGATCTGCTTCTCTTCATGCATTGCTGTCACACATCATGCTGTTAATATCAGTGGTGTGTGTTTGTACAGCACACAGTGCCTGCCCCTTGCCTTCCAGGACAAATTTATGTGACCTGATGTGGTATTCAGTAATATTCCATATTAACAGATTTTGCTGCATAAAGTTGTTTTGAGCATTTATTTATTCATTTCCATAACTCAGCACCTTGCTATAATCTACTGCAGTCAGTCCCACTGAAGTCTGATCTCATCTGGCCTTGTTGGAGCAGGGAGGGTCTGCAAGGACAAACTTTTCATCTTCTCAGGAGAGATCTGCCTGGAGATGCCAGGTGACCAGCCCAAAGGGTCGTGATTGACCACTAGATCACAAAACTCTATGGATAATGAAGAGAAGTGTGTCATGAGACAGTGACCCAGAATGAGGTGGTGGACCAGAAGCCCTGTGATGTTTGACATTGTTAGTGATGGTGCACAAGTCACTTTGCAACTCCCTTCTCTGCCTTGTTGACCGTAGGTAGGGAGTTGCTCGTGGCACTGGATGTTTGTTTTGTTTGTGTGTTTGTTCAGTGCCCAGTGCTCTGGAAATTGCTGTGCATGAGCAGTGAGAAATTCTGTGTGTTTGCAGCCTTTGTCTGCATTCCTACAGCTCTGATCCTGCCCATGGGAGGTACACCACAGCAGGCTCCTGTATGCATCCCTGGGTGCCTTTGGGTCTCCAGTTTGATGCCTAGTTCCTCATTCAGAGAGCAGAAACAAAAATATTTGTAACACAGCACATGAACGAATAACACCGAATTCTGAAGCATTTGTTTCTACTTCTAAAAAAAAAAAAAAAGTACAGATTATTGCTTCCATATGTTTTCAGCATTTTTCATAGGTTATGTCTCTTGCACACACACACTCCCAGCTTTTCCCTGGCATGAATAACAGGCTTTGTGCCTGTCTTCTTTAGGATTCAGATATTGTGCACTTCCTTGCCTGTTTATTTGAAAGGATTTGGAGATGTGAGAATAGCAATGCCTTATCTTGAACAGGCTGATGTTCCTATCACTGCCATGCTGAATTGTGCTGGCCTGGAAGGTTTTAGAAAATTCATAATTTTACTGTTGGGAACCTGCTGAAATGGGAAAAATTCAGCTTGTGCAGGTCTAGCCCAGTGCAGATCCTGAGGTGAGTCCCTAAGGGACTGCAGAGGGCTAAGGGTGTTGCTATCCCCAGGGGACATGTGCCTGTCCCTAGGGCTGGGCAGGAGTCACCTGCTTCCCAAGGATACAGTGACCCTGGCAGAAGGGAATGAAAAAAAAAAAAAAAAAAAAAAAGGTTGGTTTTGTTTGCTGATTTTAAAGCCTTTCACAAAGCAGTTGGTATGATTAGCTTGTTTTTAATTTATTTTTGTGTGCTTATTTGGTGACAGGATCAGAAAGGAGAAGCCATTCCCTGCCAGGTTCTTCAGTGACAGTCAGAGCCCTTCAGCCCCTGTGCCCAGGGTGGTTTGGTGTGGGAGGCTGCTGTGTGCACTGGGGCTCAGCTCAGGGGGATGATGCTGCACTGTGCCCTTGGCTTGGCATCAATGACTTCAGCTGTCCTATTTTCTTACACCTGCGAGGTTAAACACTTGTGTAAGCATTTGGAAAATCAGGTTTTCTGGGACTTTTTACCCCCATGGTAGTAGAGAGAGCAGAGGTAATGAGTGATGGTTCGTGCTGCTCCCACTGTTCCAGCAGCAGCTCTGCCGAGGGGCAGCCAGGCTGTTGGGATGGATTGTGGTATAGGTATCAGCTTTATCCTGCCCTGGGACAATTTTTTCCTACATGTTGAGTGCACAGTTGCATTTAAGGAACTCCCAACCATTTTTTCTGACTTGTGGGTTCCATTTCTTTGTGCCCTGCTGCTGAAACAGCACTTGAAACAGCACTTAAAACAGCCAAGACTGATAAGGTATCCTGTTTGTGTTGGCTGGGAGACACAGTATCCACATTACCAGAGCATTACAGTGTCAGAGGCAGTGTTGTCCCTGGCAAAAAGCCTAAAATAAATTCTTTAATTTTTTGTATGCAATGTACAAAAGAGCAGGTGAGGTATGTACTTGTTTCCGGGCAAGCCCAGGGAGCCTGTTTGAAGTCCTTTACAAGCCACTCAGGATTGTATTGCAAGAACTCAAAGGAGTTTGGACACTTGTTGATTGAATTTCAGCTGAGCACAGAGCCCTGCTCTGCAGCTGCTCGAACTGGAGCTGCTCTGCCCAGCTCCATTGCCACTGAGCTGCTGGCAAAAGCCAGAAAAGCAGAATTTCTCCTAGGGAACAGCAGTGTGGGTAGATTTTCTGTCTGTTCTGAAGTGGCCTTGTGCAATTCTATTTTTATGAACGGTGTGAAAAAACACTTATAAGCTGTTGTGGGATTTGGGCTGATTTTGTGGGGTTTATTCTGCTTCTGGTGTGATTGTGAATTGTGACACTGATGATGGATAGCTGTCTGCAGAGCAGACACACTGAATTTGGAGTTTGTGTGATATTTTACTTCTATACAAATAATTTTAAAATTTGGTCTTTTTTTTCTTTTTTGTGCCCTATTTTTTAAACAAAAAACAGACTACAACTGCTTCTTGCTATGCAAAGAGTAGAGTGTGACCTGCCTGGTATGCCCGAGTGGGGTTTGCCATCCTGAAGGCAGAATTTGGCTAGTGAGTCCTTTCCTGGTCTTTTCCACAGCCATGGGGCTGTGCTGCCGGACACTGGCAAAGCTCCCCATGGAGCCTTTCCAGATGGATTTGCCCAAGAGAGACTCACAAAACTTGGAAGCAGGATGGCTTGGCTTGCACTGGGGTCTCCTGGAAGCAGGCACCCGTTGGTGCTGGAGGCTTTTTCATGGATTTGGGAGCTGTGATTTAGTGGGACATGGTGAACTGATTTAACAGCTCAGTGCTGCTGGATGTCTGCCGGTCCTGAGCTCCCCGTGCGCCCACCCAAGCCCAGGGAAATGGGTTAAATCTCTTGTTGAAGCCTCTGGTGAGCTGATGAGAGGGAGGAGGTGGGAGATGAAGCCTTGCCCTGTCCTGTGACACGCCAGGCTGAGCTGTCATCCCTGCCGTGGCCATCCTTACCGCCGCGCTGGGCGCTCCTGCCCTGCCCTGCCGCAGATCCGCGGGACGTGTCCCGCTGTCCCCGCCGTGCTGTGCTCCGTGTGCCGTGTGCCGGGCAGGCAGGAACACTCCTGCTGCTTTATCAGAGGGTTTGCAGCAGGCCTTGGTCACCAGCGTGGTGTGGCCTGAAAGGGAAAGCCGCCAGGCACCGCTTTGGTGGGATGAGGGCTGGCAGCCGGGGTCCCGCTGCAGGAGCCGGGCGCGGCTCTTCGGCTGATGCCACCGAGCTCTGCCCTCCTCTTTGTTGCTCTGCGCTGTAGAGAGTCTGTTCAGTGCTTTCAAGAGTTTTTTCTTTGGTTTTGTTCTTTTTCTGTTTGCCTTTAAAAAGTCAATCTGCAGTCTTCAAGACTTTTTCAAACACACTCCCTCCCCCGCCCAGTAATCCATCCTTCTTAGACCAGTGAGTCACTCTTCAAATAATGCATTGCGTTTTCATTGTCTGGCTCGTTAGTCTATCACCGAGTTTAAGGATGGCCGATAGTATCAGCTGAGACCTTTGGCAGCTGGCTTTGCAATTTGTGGTGCTCGTTTGGGTATTTGCTTTTTTCTCCAATGAATAATCTCCCGGCCGTGGCGGTGGAAAGCCGGATTAAAGCCGGACTCTTCCTGCGCTCGTAGCATCTCTGCGGTCACTATCTAATGTTGGAGGAATTTGTAACATTAGCAGAATTGTCTGATGTGAGGAAAACTAATTTCAGGCTAAACCTCATGAGCATGGCTGTAAAGAACATTCTTCTCATGCTTGCAGACCCCAGACATGCATCAGTGCAGCCCCAATGGCCAGAACCTTTCTCAGTTCCCCGGTGCTTGGGCCAAGAGGTGTTCAGAAAACTCAGGGTGCTCCTCTCTGCTGCTGGAGAGGCTGTCTATTCCCACGTGTGGCTCTGCTCTTCACAGGACCCTGATACCAGAGCTTATCACTTGGAGAGCTCAGTGTGACAATTATTATTCTCACTGCGGAGGGAGGCACTTTGTACTCAGCCATTGCACAAATACTTCATCCCCTATCCATTGCCCTTGTGTGGATGCTGCCGCTGCAGTGATAAAAAAACATAATGGCTGCTCTTGCTGATAAGGGGAGTGTGTAAGTATAATTACTGAAATCCCTATGCAGAGCTCTTTGGATGGATGGATGGAGAGTCCCTCTCCCTGTGAGGGGTTTCTGTTGCTCTGGAGCCTGTTGGGGAGAGCAGGAGCCTGCAGCTCCTGGCAGCTGGAGTGGGAGCTGCTGGGACACATCTGTGAGCAATTAGCAAAGGATGTCTTTTCCCCTCCCTCCACTTTCTTTCCTCCTCTTCTTTGAAACCAAGTCTCAGGCTCCAGGGAGTCCAGAGGAAAGCTCAGGCAGTTCAGGTTTGAGATGCTCCTGGACCAGCTCGAAGGTGGCCACTGCTCAGTGTGTTCACATTCCAGAGGCAGGGTGAAGGTCTAAGGATCCAACCCAACCTTGCAGGGAGCATAGCCAAGGAGCCGGAGATTATTTAGATCAAGCTAACAAAAAAAAATATTTCCATGGCAGCAGTAACCATAGGAAACCTCCTCAGCATGTCTTGGGTGGTTCCTGTTTCCCTGCCTTCATCTGTTTGCTTTGCAAGTGGAGCAGTGGTTGCAAGTGCCCCTGGTGTCACCAGGAGTGGCTCACGAGCCCTGCTGTCCCCAAGGGCTTGGCAGCCACACTAGGGCTTGTGTCACTGCTTCTTGTTTTCTCTTTTGCTCTAGTTGGTAAAAAGATGCTTTGAGAGGCTTCTTTAGATGCCATAAAGTCTCAAAAGTCTCTTTACCTGGTGTCAGCTCACAAATGTGTGTTTGATCCTTAAATACCCAAGGCATAAAAGCGAATTGTCTCCCAGGGTCCAATTCTTCTTCTTTTCTATAGCGTCTTAGAAAGATGCTTTTATATTCCCTCTGGCTCAGCTAGTGATGCTTGGCCTTCAACCAAGACAGGGAATCTAGGACAAGAATCTGTGAGAAGAGTAAGATGAGAAGTTATAAAAAACCACAGCATTTTGTTGGCAGAAAAAGAAATACTGGTAAAAGATTTTGTTAAAAAAAAATAATCTGGAATATTTTTGATCAGCTTCATGTGGACACATTTACAGTAGGGCGTAAGAGGAGGCTTGTTTTCCTGGGTTGTGCCTCCTCTAGGAAATCCAAGCTGTGAAGTGAATACAAATGCTGGAAATGGAGAGGTTTTGCAGTGAGTCACTGGAAGGGATGAGGAACCAGTTGTTCTGGTGTGACTGTGCTGTTTGACAGCAGCTCTTCGACCTGACGGGGAAAGGATGGCTGCCTGGAAGCACCTGGGGGCTTGGGCATCTCAAGCCAGCACCCAAGGGTGCTTGGACCCTCCTGTCCCCCTCCCACCCTCCCAGGGCAGTGTGGAGGTGTCCTCACGGAGCTCTGTGAAGCAGATGGGCTCTGCTTGCAGAGCTGAGGTATTGCACAGAGACAGGTTAAAAAAAGATGTCTCCTTCTGTGGGAGAGTGACACAGAGAGGGAGAAAATACATCGTGGTGCCAGTAACTGGGATTTTGGTGCTTGTGGAGCAGACAGGGCTGCTCTGACCTCTCCAGGCTGTTGGGTGCTTGTCGTGCAGGGTTTGCTCTGTGGAGAAGGACCTGGCTGCTCTTTGGCCCATCTGCCTTGGCTGGAGGTGGAGCCCTGTGCAGAGATGCTGCTGGGCTCCTATCTTGCCCTGACTTAGCAGATGATTTAATCCCTGTTTTTGCAAAACCCTAACTCAATCAAAGTCAGACTTTTGCTTGAAATTACGCATTTGAAGAAGTAGCAGCAGGAGGGGGACAAGGCTGATTCCCTTTCTCTTCTCACCTGTAAAACAGTGGGAGCACTCATTACAGTGCTGTGGCTGAGCCATATCATCTGTGTTCAGTGCCATAAAGGCCATGTGTCTAAAGTGCAGCCCCTTTAAATGTCAGATGTGAGAAGAACTGGGACATGAGAAGACAATAAGAGCTAATATTCTAAAGTCAGGTTTGTGCAGCATAGCTTGGATTTTTAATATCAAGTGCATAATTTATTACAAGGTGTAGCAGTTCGAAATACATATATTTGAATATGTTTTAATATTATCTTTCCTTCCAGTACCAGGAACAATGCTACTTTACAATAGAAAAATGATTTCACATTGCCACGTGACAGTTTCAGCTTGTACCTCTAATAGATGTGTGGTTTGCTGAAGTGTGAAGGCTATCTGATAAATGCCTGAATTATAAAGCTGTATTGTTTGTTCTGATCTCCCTTTTTCATTTTCAAGTATATAAATAAAACATTTTCACATTGGACCCCGTGCAGTTCCAGCCCAGACTTATTTACTTTCTGCTGATGTAACTTGGAAGAGACATGAATCTTTCAGTCTGACAGGAGAAATCTGGTGGCATGTTGTGCTCGAAATGATCAAATGTAATGTTAATAACTGTTTTCCTAAGAAAAGTTATAAGTATTTTAAGAATATTTTTAAACAAAGAAGCATTTGTCTCATGTACAGCAGAGGGCACTCGGCATCACTGCTGTACTACTCAGCTGCTGCTCCAGCTGCCCGAAGGGGAAAAAAATCCCTGTGCTTAAATTAGAGTTTGCAGAAATGAAATACTCTGTGTGTGTGTTTGCTTATACAGGGGTGTGAGTGTGTATATAAAAAGACACAGGGTGGCGTACATATAAAAATAATCCCAGCACATAATGTAGAACTTAAATATTCGTAGTGGTTGCTGAAGTTAGGTGAAGCACATGTTGTGTTGATTAATGCTCTGCCTGCTGTTATGCTGAGCTTCAGAGGGGACTGAAGTGTGCTGAGAGGAGAAAATGAAGAGGCCCTGGCTAGTGAAGGGTTGCAATCTTCATCTTCTTGAAGGCACAGAGTCTGCTGGCAGCCTAGGATGCTGGGAACTACCCGAGCAAAGGAAAGATCTTGGAAGATGGATAATACTGGAAGGTGCAGAATTCTTTCTATAAAAGCAGCAGATCTGGGGGCTTGGGGATTCTGTGCTGGAGTTTGCTGTGCTGAGGTCTTGTTCCCAGCAGCACCAAAGCTTGTGGAGTTGTGAGTCCCTTGTGAAAGTCCCTGAGGTTGTTCTTATCCTTACCATAGCAGCTGTCTGTGTGAGGAAATTTAAAATACTGAGGTTTGTGCCTGGAGCAGGAAGCAGCCCTAGCCCTAAGGATGCTGTGGAAGGGCTGGATGCTGGCTGGAGTGTTGTTAGTTGGAAGATGAAGCACCTTGCTCGGGGAGGGACCCCATCCTGGAGGTGTGAGCTTCGTGGTCCAGAGCTTATCACAGAGACTGGAGCCATCTCATCTTCTGTAATAAGTTTTTTTTTCCAACAAAAATGGACTTTTAAAATTTTTGTTCCATTTAGCTAATTATTCAGACACTGCCAGGGTGTGTTTCTAGTTTAACTCCTAGTGCACCTTTTGCTTTTCTTTTAAGAGGGAATAAAGAACTCCAAAGCCAAGTCCTTGATCAGCTTTTGGCTGCATTGTAGCTCTGTTCAAGTATTCTGGGCAGCTGAATTTTGTTCCAGGCTTTGGGTGGCGTGTTTCATGGTAAAACCATATGATGCCATGCTGAATTTTCAGATTTTAGTAATTAATTCAAGAGGAATTCAGATTTCTTCCTGTCTCCCCTAGTGAGCTACTTGGGCTTAATCTAAATCTCTCAAAGCAGGGTTTCTGCAAGAGGCTGGAAGTGTCAATGCTGTTGTATAAAATATGGGGCTGGTAACAAGAATGAGAGAGCTTGTGGTTCAAGATAACCAGTTTATGCAAAATACACAGCTGGGTGGATTTTGCTACAGAGTGTCTGTGGAGTGTAATGATCAGAGAAATATGGAAATGCCGGAGGGGCTTTGTAATAATGGGTGCTAATTATGATGAAATGGATTTGGGTGGTAGGGAGTAATCCAAGATTACAACAGTAAGGTTTTTTTTAAAGTAGCTCCTGCTATTTGGGAGGGCAGCAGAGCTCCTTGTTACATGGCTTAAAACAGCCTCTCCAGGGGATTGTTCGCCCTTGGCTGGTTGTTTCACAAGGGCTTGGTATAGCTCAGACATGACATACGTGAGAAATTCCAAGGATACAAGCTGGCCCAAGTGCTGCAAAGCACCTTCTCACTAGGATAAAGATGCTGCTATGTCACTGTGCCTGGATAATTACTTCTGTGGAGGTGTCACCGGAGCTGGGCTCTGGGATGGTTTTGTCCCATTATGGTGATTCCTGGATGGTGTGGTTTTGGGGCTGTGAGAGCAATGTGGTGCTGCCACCCCCAGTCAGATGCTCCTGCCTCTTCTGGTGGGTTGGGAGGTACTGGGAGAACGCTGCTGGGAATGAGCTGTTGCAGCTCTGGGATTGGGACCAAAAGCAAATTGCAACACCACAGCCTGGAGCACAGGATGCTGGTTCTGCCCTGCTGGCTACAGGTTTTTGGGCAGGAGCACATGTGGAGACCAGGCACGTATCTGTTCATGCTGCTTGGCTTTTCCTTTCTTGTAAGGCTTTGCTGGTCTTTTTTTCGGTGCTGACCATGCCACAAAGCACTGGACTGAGCACACAGAGTGCCTCAGGCACCCAACTCCTTGGGGAACAGTGGTTGTGAAATGTTTTGTTGTTGTTAAAGGAGATGTGGCAATGCAGAGCTTGAAAAGCTGTGCTTGTGAATTGTCCAGCCTTGTGCTGGAGACCAGCAAGCCTTAGGACTCACCTTAGCCAGTGTCAATAGAAATGAAACTATTTAAATACACAGTTAAAATATGTTGTTATGTTAGCATGTGGACCTCCATGTAAGCTTGCTCTTTAACTGGATCAATTAAAGGACCCCCATGGAAGAGATGTGGGAGGCTGGTTTAAAAAAAAAATCCCAGTCTTAACTGCGTGTTTGCTGCCAAGTGGATTTTGGTCTGAAGCAAAAGGCATAAAGGCACCTGGGTTTGGGGGATTTGTCTCCACTTTAGGACTCCAAAATCTTAGGCAGTGAGAACAGGGTTAAAAAGATGGTGCGTGCTTCCTTTCAGGGGATGAAATCCAGCTGCCCTGTGTGCTGGCACGCAGTGCCCCAGCCCTGGTAGCAGAGAGGGTTGTTAGCCATGGCTAGCACATCGTTGTGGTTCTTTTCCAGATGATCCAGGAGCTTGAGTAGTTCATAAAAGGAGTGAATAGCCAAATGGACCAATAAAAGGAGTTTGTGGAAAGGCCCAATATATTTTATGAAGAAAGAAATGGATCCTCTAATGCGAGGGTTGTGTCTTGTAAAATTTTGCAGGGCTGCAAGTGCTGTTAAACACTGGCTTCGTGTTCCAGCCGCTCCTCTGAGCGCACGCAGCAACTGCTGAAACTTCCTTTTGGACCTGAACTCTTCCAAGCTTGGAGTGAAATCCTGACCTCGGGGAAGTCATGTCATTAATTTCCCAGGGACCAAGAAAGTGGTCATCAGTGTGAGACCTGTGATAAAAGTCTTCGAATGAAATTTGTCTGGCCTTTGTGGGACTTTTTAGGCAAAGTGAAACACATCTTCTTAACGCTCTTTGATGGCAACAACAGCAGCTGGAAGGCCAAAATTTGGCCTGACCATGGTTATTGCTGGGAAATGCCTTAGTGTGATCCAGGAAAAGTGAAGCTGTTTGAATGTGAGCAATGAGTGAGTTTGCAGAGTGGGATGCTCTGTGCACCACGGTGCTTCCAACAATGGTAATCCACAAGGAGTGGAATTTCAGCCCAGTACAGAGGGCACACCGAGGGTGATCAGTGATTTAAATCCTACCTCCCCCAAGCTGTTTAAAGGGTTTGAGGCTGGCTGTGGCACAGGGAGCTGGGGTGCCCTGCCAGCTCAGATGGCACCATCCGTTGCTGCAGAGATCTCATCTCACCATGCCACCCTTAATGCTGAAAGATGGGGAGGCAGCAAATGAGGCACAGCATCACTGGATGTGTCATTGAAAGGATGGGCAGAGAGCTGCAGAAAAGCAGAAAACAAGGATCTTGCTACTGATTCATTGTTTTCTGTGTCTGCACAAGAGTGCCTGCAGCTTCGACCTTGATGCTAGCCGACCTGTGAGATTTTCAACTAAATCTTTTTTAGTATTCTCCTTATGTAGTTGGAATTTTTTCTGATGGGCTGCAGTGATGTGGTGGTGTTCAAGCCAGGCTTGAGTTTCTTAACTAGGGGATAAAAATTTGATATCATTTTTCTGTCTTGGCCCCAAAGAGCAAAGCTGCAGAGCTTGGCTAATCTTACAAGATTCCTTGTCTTTGTGTTCTGACAGCTTCTTAGAATGGTTTCTGCTGCACACAGACTTCGAAATAGGACAAATTCCCAATTTCCAACCTGCAATTAAAATTTGGCTTCAAAATCAATGTCTTTGGTCCTAAATGCTGAGCAGAGAGAAATTTTGGGTTGTGTCCCTCTTCAAAGTGACCACGGAGATGATGAATGCAGGTGTGTGGCCTTTCACTGAGCCAGGGATGGGGTGACCTCAGCTGCAACCTAAGAGAAGAGTCCAGATTTTAAGGAGATGGCATTACATTTCCCAGTCACTGGAAGTCTTTACAGTCGAGGGAGGATTACCTTTGGAGATGATTTGGTCATTCCCATTTCTGGAGAACTTTGGCTTTGCTGAGATCTCCTCACTGGGAATGCTCAGCTCCCCTTCAGCTTCATGGGAACACCACAGTATCTCCTCTTGTGTATATCCATCTTTTTGAGCAGAGATGCTCAGAGAAAGGGGCTGTGGGACTGAATGAAGGTGCCAAGCTTTTGGCTACCAGGCCCCTTCCTGTGAGCCTTCTCAAAGGCAAAGGTTGAGTTTTACTGCTGGAGCTTGGCTGCTGCTCTCACTTCCCCACAGCCACCTCTTGAGGGGATCGATGGTTGGTTTTGGCAGGAGCTGTTTTATTTTGTGCTTGGAAATGCAATGATCTCAGCTGTGTGCAGGTCTGCGTGAGGCTGGGTATTAGAGCTGCTTTGATGTCTGCACTGATATATCTTAAGGCAGCTCAGGATGATTTTATGCATTAGCCTTAAGGTGCTTGCACAGAAAAAGGTGCTTTAGAAATGTAAATTCTGTTTGAGGACAGATTTTCCTCTGCTGTTCTCTCTCAATTCAAGATGAAGCGGTAAAAATGTAGCATTTAATTAAAGTTTGTAAAGGTTTGGAAATGAATTGCCATAAACATAAAAGATGTAATCAAATGTCTTCCTAATCCCCACCTTAAGGGCACATTAAATGCAGAAAGAGTATAAGAAACCAGGATTGAAAAGCAATGAGGATTTGGGAGTAGATCTTTTCTACCTGAAGCTTATAAATTATTTTACTTCAGGCTTAGGGATTTAGACATCTACGTACAATAGGAAGCCACGTAGCAGCCCAATTCTCAGTCAGCACAGCTGGCATCATTCCACTGAGTCATTTTAGCTACAAATCCATACGGCACAGCCCTGTGACGTGTGTGTCTGGACAGAGTGTGACGTGGGAATCATTCCTCAGTTCATCACTGAGCAGGGGGGCTGCTTCTCTGAAGTCAGTTGGTAATTAGATAAAAGCACGTAACAGGTTTTCATTGTTGGAACAGAACTGAATGAAGAAAGGGGATGTGGCATTGCACAGTGTCAGCTGGGGAGTTTGGCTTCCTTGGCTGCAGAGATGCCTTCTGCCATCTCCAGCTTCAGTCTGAAATCAAAAAAATAAAAAAAAAAATTCAACCAGCTTTTTATCCTGAAAAACTCAGCAGGAACCAAATGCTGTTATCTCTCTGAGATTTTTTACCTGTGACATTATTTTATTTCTCTCTAGAGAAATAAAATCAGGACACGTTGGAACCGTCTGGCTTCAATTGCCATTCCCCTGTATCCGTGGGAGCCAGGCATCCCAAAGATCTGCTTTTTCCCACAGACCTGCTGGACCCTCAGGCTACCCATCAGCAGGACCATGCCATGGTTTTGTTTTGCAGTTAGTGATATTTGCCATTGTTGAGTTTTGCAGTTAGTGATATTTGCCATTGTTGAGTTTTGGGTAGAAACCAGGCTGTGCTCTGTGGTCCAGCTGTGATTCTTCTTGTGATTTGTATGGAAATCAGGAATATTTCTCTTAGTGGAGCAGGAGCAGGGAGGTGTGACCAAAACCCCAGCTAGACTCATGTCTTGTGATGCTTTGCTGGTGGCAGTAGAGCTTTGCATCCTTTGGGACCAAGGCTTGAGGCTATGGATGGAAAGGGAGTTGGCTCTCATGGATTGTGGTGGAGGTGGTGGTGGGGAATTGCCCTTGATGGTAGCATCAAGGAACCAGCAAAGGATTAACTGATCCTCTAAAAGACAGGGAGGAAAAGAGCCTGGGCAAAAGGAAAGGGGCCAAAATACTGGTGGCAGAGCTGAAAGTAGCCTGGTTAAAGGTAAAATCAGTCCCATGTCTTATACTGCAGGGCCCCATGGAAACGGGGAGGGCTTTCTTTTTCTGTTGAATTGGGCTCTATGCCAGGTGAAAGAAAACATTTTCCCAACACCAAATGGAAAAATGCAAGGCAGACATCTTAAATGAACTGTTAAAGGAATAGAGCCGTGAAAAGAATACGTTTGCTCTGCACTGGGGTTATGGATTTAACAGATTTTTTACTATATGCAACCTTTGCAGTTTGTAAAAAGTGAAATCTGCTGCAGAAACTCAAATTGTACTCAAGGCTGAAGGCAAACCTCAGGTTTCATCGCTGCTCCTGGCCTCAGCTTTGCTCAGGAGGAATGGACAGTATGTCTCTGTCCTCCTCAAATCTTGCTGTGATTTTCCTTTCCCCTTTAGCCCTCTCCTTGCTCATTGTACAGATCATTGGCAGTTTTGCTCGGGCTTTAAAATATCCCAGGCTAAAAAGTGCAATCTGCATTTCAGCGATTTTTGATTACACCCACGTCCTATATTTATTGCCGTTTAAATCATCTATGTTAGTTTGAGATGTGTTTCTTGTGAGCAAGGCAAAAAAACCATGACTCTGTTGCTAACTGTTGCTAAGGGAAAGAAGATATTTATTCATCAGGGCACTTCTTCAGCACTGCAAGGATGGTAGCCATGGAGGAGGAGTGGAAGGAAAAGAACTGTTATGTATTTAAGCCCTTTCTGTTATTATTGTTGGAGTATTGCCATATCTGCTGATGGTCAGCAGATGTCTTTTTTCTCCCCTCCCAGCATTGTGCATCTTGGGTTGGAGGTGCAGTTTGGGTTATGGTGCAGGGCAGCTGGTCCCAGGAGCCTGGTGTGAAACCCAGAGGGTCCCTGGAAAAATCCACAGGGCATTATGAGGCTCCCATGTTTTGTAGCTCTTTCCCCTCAGTCTCTACAAAGACACTTTCTACTTCCTGGCTTCAGAATGTCCTTTTAAAAAATCCCATCAAATCAAAGCCACCAAGAGCCAAAAATGATGCACATGGCTGTGTTCCCTCCCTGAGCTGCTGCTGGGGGATGTGCAGCAGTGCTCCTAGCTGGCTCGTGCCAAGGGAAGAGGTTTTCCTTTCAGCTGTCATAGCAACAAGAAAATATTGTTTTGATGGGGATCAAATTAAAAATTAAATTTGTCTCTTTCCTAGTAAGCAAATTGCTCACTCATGAAAAATATGAGTCACTTTGATCAGGGTAGATGTCTTTTTAAGCACCTCTGTGGATTTCCAAAGTGGAATTCTGCAAACGCCTCATGCCACATTATGTCTCTGCTGGGTTTATGTAGAATGTCCCGTGAATCTGAGCTTTATTTAATGCTAGGCTTGGGTTGAAAAACTTCCTTGGTGTTCATAACCAGCCAAAGCACTTGGGGGAGAAGTGGGGAAACAGATCTGAAAAGTTTCTGGAAGCAAAAGGGGTGACTTGTCAAATGTAGCATTTCTATGTTTTCAACCGAAAAACCAGACAAGCAAACATTAATTCGGTGGTTTACAAGATGCTCTGGTTCTTGGAATGCAGAGGTGAACACAACCTGAGAGTGGAGAGGAGGGGGTGAGTCAGGTAATTGGGAGTGTCTGTGACAGTGCTGGGGAGAGAGCAGTGTGACAGTCTCACATGTGTTCCCACACCCAAAGTACTTCCAGTTTGGGGACTTTCTAAACCATGGTGATTTCCAGGTATTAGGTGTCCCTGGGGCCTTTGTGTCCCATCTTCTTCCTTTGAGCCCACATGGACCTCTGGCATCCACAGCATCACTGGCCATGGCTTGCTGCCCTGCATGGGAACATCTTGCTTAGGTTACTCTGAGCCCAGGGAACTTCCTTCAGCAAGGTCACACCATCCAGGTGGGGAAGCAGAGGAGGGAGAGGGAAGGACCTTCCCAGGCTGCCCACAGGTCCTTGCCAGCCCCAGAGCTGCACTGATGGCCACATTTCTTCTCACAGCAGTACTTGGAAGCTCGAGTAAGGTGTATCTCTTTCCCTGTTGGCTTACAGTATAGCAGCAGTTGCAAATTTACTCAGCCTATCTCATTCTCTCATCAGTTTATCTGTAATAAGGATTCCTAATAGATAAGGAAGAAACTTTGTGGTTGGATGTAAAGCAAAAAAAGGAAAAGGTTTTTCTTGGAAAAACATCACAGGCATTCTTCTGCAGAAATGAACAATCCCCTGTCCAACATTGTGCAAATAATTGGGTTTGTTTTGTTCAAAAGGCATCCTGGTAGCTCAGATGCTTAGATGGTTTGTGGATGTAGCCAGGTTGTTTGACTGCACGAATGACTCTGACCTGACATCTGCAGTGCAGTACAGTGTATTGAGGGCTGCAGAAGTCCATGGTGCTTTGATTGGAAATGATCTCCCAGGCTTTGGTGACAGAGGGAGGCCAGGAACTTCCTACACATTATATGGGCTGTACAAAGCCCCTGTGAGAGGGGCTGTCCCTTTGGCCATGTCCCTTCAGCTGCTCTCGAGACAGGCCCTGGCTCTGGCTTGCCAGAAGCAGAGGAGGAGGGAGAAACCATCCAGAAAATAACCACCACTGGTTTTACACCAGTGACTGGTGGGCTTTGGGACATCTGAGCTCTCCAGGTGCCCAGGCCCTGGTGAAAAAGTGGTGACTTTGTGTAATGACTGTGCCACACTGTCACACACTCTTGCACACTCAAATACACACAAACACATAGACACACTCACACACCCTTACATATTTAAAAAAGCAATACTAAATTACATATATAAATGGCAACATCTGTTACAGAAGCCTGGTCCAGGCAAATTACTGCTTTGGAAAGTCGGTGCAGATCCTCCTGTGATTCACTTTTGTGCTTGCCAGAGTCACATCATACCCACAGCGCTTTTTTTCCAGCTATGATAGGTGTGTCTTCTTTCTTTTACACCCACATCAAATTCCTAAAATAAGAGGAGTGTACAAGGGAAAAGTAACTGGAGTTTATTTTCCTCTGGAGTCCACGGGGCTCTGGAAGTTATTATTAGAGGTGAAGTCATCACAGAGGAGGCTGCAGCCCTTGGGGAGGGGTGTGGGCGATGCTGCTCTTGCAGAAAGAGAGGTGGTGGCAGCAGTGGAGTCCTGGGCCAGGGGGACACAGGCACCAGTGGGAAGGCTGGAGAAATCCCTGTCTACACCTTGTCCATGATTTTGGCTGGATTGGAGACAGTATTCTGCTGTGTGTCCCTCCTCCAGTGTGGTGGCACTGGCAGCAGAGCTGCCCTGGGTGCTCTGAGCTCCTCCACATCTGCAGCACCATCCCATCACTGGCTAAAAGTGCCCACACCACTCTGGTAGCTGCATGGAGCCATTCTTTATTTTTACTTCACCTAAAAGAGAGTTAGAGCCTTGTTACCTAGGAAACCAGCAGTCCTAATTATAAGGAGTTTGATTCACTGCATGTAAAAAGCTATATGATTCTCCTTTTTCTCTTTAAAAAATCGGAATTAAAAATGCATTTCATAAAATGATAACCCCGTACCTAACGTAAGGATAATACTGAATGTTTTCTGTGTGAGTGGTGTCCTAGAAATATAGAAAATGACAATTTCTGCTGTGTCTGTTATGGTGAGCCAGGCTGGGGTCAGCAGTACCATTCTTTGCTGCCCACTGCTTGTGCTGAACCGTGGCTGCCTTCAGGCCAGCACTGAAAACAAATCAAAGTCATTGCATTCTCTATGATTTTCTTGGGGGGTAGGAGTTGGGTTTGGTTTGGTTTTTTTTTTTTTTT
>VZTT01052577.1:64437-85106 GCA_013400855.1 Buphagus erythrorhynchus
TTTGGGTTTTTTGGCTGTTGCATCATGTGCAGCACGAAGAGAGGAGATAAAGCCAGAGGGCAGAAGTGGAAATATCTCCTGCCGGGAACTCCAGATTGCAGCCAGGCAAAGAGCTCAGCACTGCTTGGTGCAGAAAGGATTAAAGTCTGTGCAGGGCTTATGAATAGCCCCATTGAGCAACTGCTGGCCTGGAAGCTAAGCAGTGGCTAAAGTGTTTTGCCAGATCTGCTGGAATTTGCATTTTTCAGATGGCAGTGAAGTAATATTATGGTTTACAGCAAAACAGGATGCGAGTCAATATGTAAATGCTGAATAAAGAATGCTGCATGTGTGCAGAGTGGCCTTTGCAAGTGGTCTCAGAGTTCATCCTCCCCAACCCTCTGTCCTTTGAGGGTAATAGCTGAAAACTGCAAAAATTAGGGAGTGTTTTCTGCCTTGGCTTTCTGGCTTCCTTTACTTGAAGCATACAGCAAGGGGACCATCCCATGCTGGTCAGAGCATTGGCTGTATTTCGGTCAGGAAGGTTACCAGGAGGGCAGAGATTTGCACATGGAATTGATTATTTTATTCCATTTTTAGAATGTACTTAGTGTGGTTTAAGGCTAGAATTCGTCTTGCAACACAGATATTTCAATCCTGGCCTGGAACTGTAGCTAAGAGGAGCGCATTTAATACTTGCTAAATCCCTATTTCAAATAAACATGTGAGAGAGCAGCTTTCTGGTTTATAGGTGAAGAAACACAGCTGATATTTTAGAATGTATCCAATTAAATTCTGCGGAGTGGGCTTTCATGTGAGGGTATGTACATTTAGAGCCATGTCCCTTCAAGCATGAGAAGCAGGGACTGATGAAGAGGTGTTTAGCTGTTACTTTCATCCATGGTTTTGACAAGGAATTTTTCCAGCCCTGGGTGTGGTCACTGATGAGTTGGAGCAAGCAACTCTGAACAACCTGGATAGAGGGAATGATTTTTATCCAGGGCAGCCCAAGGGTGGTTTGATGTGTTACTGCCTTTCACTTTTGTCAGGATGATCAGTACCACCAGACACTCTTTTAAGGGAATAATTTGGGAGTGGGGAAGCAAGCAGCATATCCTGTTTGCAGGAGTGGGATGGGTGCCTGCACTGTACCTGTGTGCAAATGGGATGAGGGAACTGGAAACCCCAAGGATGCTCATTCTGCAAATGGTTTTCAGTTAATGGGATCCTGATATCTGTGATTATGTGGCAAATTGTGTGCTTAAAGTTGCATACACGTGGTTTATCAAAGGCAGAACTGACTCCTGTACTCAGTGTTAGGTGTGTGTTTCAGTGCCTTGTTGAATTGTAGAGAAAGCAGCTAACCCCAGCCAGGACTTCAGCTGGGCTTTTTCTGGACTGAAAGAAATTTTCAGCCCTTTAAATACATCAGGATTTGCACAAGACATCCATCTCTGGTTTTAAAACCCCATCACCATGGTAGAGCCTATCAGTGTCTGACAGCTGTGACCAGGTAAGAATTACCATGTCTTGAAGAGAATTTATGAAGCCACAAATTACCTTTTACCTATTGAAAATTAATGCAACGCTAGTGGTTTTGGACTAACACAAAGGAACCACAGTACTTTTTTCATTTAACAGTCAACTTGTGACTGATAGAATTTTTTAATGTACACCTCCCCAAATGTTTGGAATGTATAAATATATATTGCACATTTTAAAAATTATAAAAACTATTAGGCAAGAATAGCATATTAAAATGTATTTTACGTGTTTTTCTTAGGCTCAGTTTGCCATATGTTAAAATAAACTTCAGCAATGGCAACAATTCTTGTTTGAGATTATGTCTTAATAAAATAGTATGTGGGTGGTAAATACAAGCAGATACATTTCTGCACAGGAACTGGGATTCAGCTATTTTATATGATGCTTATCTAAACTATCCCCACTGAGTAGCTTCCACCTGCATCCTCTAGGTTAAGAAATGGTCCCATTCCCATTGGAGCTAGCAGGACCTCTCCAGTGGTATTGGTAGGATGTGCCATTGCAAGGGTGTGTGTCCTGTCGTGCCTGGGGGGTGGATGGAGCCTGTGCAGCAGGAACTTGGTGCAGAGCTGCTCCTCTGAGAGCACCTTAGAGCTCCTGCATCTACTAAAATCCTTGGTAGATAGAGTACTGGATAGATACAGCAGGCAGGAGCTGCAGGGCTCAGTCCCTCAAAGAGGCTGTCACATGCAGGGGCTGGATGCAGGCTCTGGGAGCATCCCACCCTGTTCTCCAGTATGAGGTGGAATGGTTGGAATGGGGAGGATGCCAGGCAGGCTGGGTAATAATTGCATTTTCACCTGACATTGTAGTAGTGAGGTGATGCAGCAGAAAATGAACAGTTCACTCTGCATTGAAGAAAGTGAGTGGTCTCCTGGTGTCCCTGTCACCAGTCTAAGGGTTGGGAAGGGGACTGGCTCTACCTGGGGTCTGTTTGGGGTCTGTGCTGTCACTTTCTGGGGTGTCCTGGCCCCTCTGCCTCCCACCTCAATGCCAGACCCGTCCCTGTGTTATTTATCTTCACTGCTGATCATTTGCTTAACTTCACATTTATTCAGGATTTTACTCTGCAGGCTGTTTTAATTGGTGGGGCTGCAGCGTTGTTGAGCTAAACTCAAGACAGATGGTGCTTGCTCAGGGACCACACACAGACCACAGAAATGGTGCTGGCCAGTCCAGCCAAGCAGGGTCCTGTGTGGATACCAGTGGGTGGGAGCCAGCCCCAAGTCTGGGATACTTTGCTGAGCTGCCTTAAACACCTTCTGGGGAGAGGCAAAAGGAAGGGGCCATGCTGGATACAGGGGACAGCATCACCTCTCCAGCTCACCCACCTCTGTTTTCCACATGGAATGGAGGTTTTCATAGAAGAGCAGTGGAGAGTTTGCCAGGTCCAGCTCCATCACCTGTCACTTTTGCTGGAAGGAGGGGCTGGAAGGGCCCTGCAGTGTGATGCTGAAGTGGTGTCTTTCCCTTGCAGGCAGAGCAGGGAGCGAGGGCAATGCCAGGCAAAGGCTTTCTGATGAGGTGGTGTAACTGTGGCCAGGCAGCATTAGCTCAGTGCCATGGCATGTGGCACATGTTGGCATGAGGACTGGGATAGCACTCTGCCCAAATCCTCAGACAGTTTGTCTCATTGCTTGGAGCCCAGGAAGGGGCACAGGGATGATTCTCTACCAGGAGATCCCAAAACTTGTGCTCCTCTGCAGCACCTGCCCCAGGACCCCTCCGGGCATCACACATCAACCCAACCTATGTGGCTGTAGTGGTGCTCAGTCACTGTATCAGGGTCTGTCTGCACACCCTGACAGCTCTTCCTGCTCTTGTGGAGCTGAGGGCAAGGAAGGTGTAATCCTGGCTCCAGCAAGGTGAGGCTGCTCACAGGGCTCTCTCAGAAGATGCTGGTAGAAATGAAAGGGAGGAACACTCCTTATGAGGAGTGGTGAGTGAGCAGGGGGGGCTCAGCCTGGAGAAAAGGTGGCTCAGAGGGGCTCACTCTCTACAACTCCCTGAAAGGATGTAGTGAAATGAGGGTCAGCCTCTTCTCCCAGAAAACAAGCAAGAGGACAAGAGGAAATGGCCTCAAGCTGCACCAGGAGAGGTTTAGATTGGATATTAGAAAATAATTGTTCACTGAAAGGATTGTCAAGGGTTGAACAGGCTGCCCAGGGAAGTGGTTGAGTCATCATCTCTGTAGGTATTTAAAAGCAGAGTAGAAAAGGCACTCAGGGACATGGTTTAGTGATGGGCTTGGCAGTGCTGGGTTAATGGCTGGACTTGATGATCTTGAAAGTATTTCCTGACCGAAACAATTCTGCGAGTCCATAAACTTGTTCTCTCCTCGAGATGATTACAAGCACTGTGGGCACACGTTTGTGTGGTGCCTGCTTTGCAGCTGGGCTTTTTTCCCAAGGTGTGTAGGTGCCCTTCCTTCAGCCCATGCACCAGCTGCTGGAGATGCAGGGCAGAGTGTCCTGAAGAGATGGTCTTGCAACTAAGAGCACAAGTTGATGACCTCAGACTGTGAGAGGCCATGATTCACCAGAGCCCTCTGATGAGATTAGAGATTTAACCTCTTGAATTTCTTGAGACCTCTGAAGAAGGAAGAAGCCACTGGTGAACAGACTTGTCCTCTCTAGTCCAGTCCTGCAGGCAGGCAGTGAGGCTGGTGGACAGTGGTTTTTTGAGCTGCCAGGAGGGCCGATAGAATGTGCTGACCATGTGAAAGTGCTAGGTGGTGCAAAGGCTTTGTCATCTCCCTCATGGAAATTGGTTTGCAAGTAGAAACAGTTCTGCAATTAGAAGCTCATCTGTCTGTGACTCAGTTGTATAAAACATCTTCACACCTTCCTTGGACTAAATGCAAGGTAACAAATGCTGGGACGCTGACAGCTGGATTAAGGGTGATTATCACAGGATTTCAGGAGAATTAACATGACAGTAAAATCAGAAGAAACCCTGGGAAACAGTAAGAAGTACAACAGGAGAAGACCCGTCCTGTCAATCTTCCAAATGGCTGAGTGCTTGGTGTGGTCCAGTCAAAGCAACTTGGGAAGTGGGAGCAGATCCAGGGCTGTGGACCTTGGATACATGGCTGGATGGGAAAGGCAAAATCAGATATCTGTCTTGGGGTGTAACTCACCCAGTATGAAATAAAATGCAGTCCTGGATTGTTGGTTGTGCTGCAGCCAGGGTGCTATTATGTGCATTTTTATGAGGCATTTTATCTAGAAGTGCTTTTTCTCTTGAGGACCCTTTAAATTTATATTCCACACTAACTTATTCTTGTAATTGCATCATGTTTACTGATTCTGGCTCATGAACTTATAACATCTGAATGCTGTAACTGCAAGGCAGCCAGCTTTTCTGGGGGGGGGCTGCCTTGAATAAATACAGTACAGAGGAACAGATAAGGTCAATTAATTAGCTGGCACCCAGCCTCAGTAACGAAGTGGCTCACAGGGTGTTTATCCAGGGAGTTGCACCTTGCCCTGGGCTCTGCCCAGGGGCAAGCAGAGGAGAGGTTACCATATTTCAGTTGGCTGCAAGTCTGCTGGTGCAAGATGAAAAGCAGCAGAGTGGAGCCAGTGTTCAAAGCTGAAGTCTAAAATCTCTAAGTAGAAAATGGAAGTAAACAGGAATAAGAAAAAGAAGAAAGCTCTTTATTGAAATTCTGATAAACAGCTGAAGTAATGCAGATAAAAAGTGAGTTTGTTGTCATTAGTGAAGTAAACAAGGGTTATACAGGATTTTAAATGATTTGACCTGGAGATATTTTTCTTTTTTTTGCACTAAACTCGTTTGAGTTGCCTGGTCAGTCATTCAGGGAATACCATTTTACTGGGGAATATTGGTTTTCATCACACCAGCTGCTGATCTGTGGTGCAAATCTCTTGCCATAATATTGTAAGTGCCATTTTACTCGATTCCTGTGGCAAGGTTCCCTCCAGCTGTGGGGTAAAATGGTGACAACAAAGCAAAAAGCTGTCCTGACCTTGCCACAGTCAGACGTTTCCACTCAGAAAATTGTGCCTTTTTAGAACCTCTTGGGGCTTGCAGAAAATGGGTTTGCATTTTAGGCTGGCTCATGGTGCATTAGGTGCCTTGCCTGGCATGACAAGGTGTTCAGAGCTCCAGCAGCTCCCTGGTGGCAAGCTGGGGTTCCCTCTGGTTTCCACCCCATCAAACCTTCCCACATTTCTCAGATTTTCTGCTGAAGTGTGGGTGCAGAGTTTTACAGGCCTTGGTTCAGGTGTTGCACTCTGTCATTAATAAACAGGATTTACATAAGTAAGAGGGTGGAATATTGCTCAGAGCCCTCGTTTGGTGTAGAGTAGCTCTCCACTGATAAACTGTTTATCTCGAGGAGGAAAATAATGTTTAAACGAAATGGATAAGCAAACAGCTGGATTTGGCAAACAGATGTGAGAAGTGGAGTAGAAATCAAACTGTGGAATTGTAACAATAGGTAAAATATTGTCAGGATTCAGTGTCCTGGTTCCCCTCCTCCTCTGGTGCAGCAGACAGGAGGAGCAGGCACATGGTGACCTGCCCCACAGCCACCCAAGCTTTGGTGGGAATTTCAACCCATAGTGAACATTTCATTAAAATCACTGACAAGCAGGAAATTTTACAACAGCTTTGAGAACAGCACGTTGATGGCAACAAAGCAAGTTTTTAATAGTGAGGAGTGGAGAACACTGTTAAACTCCCAGGATCTGTTGCTCTAACACACAAGTTTGTACTGGGATGCTTTGCTAACGTGATTTATTACCAGCCTCGTTATTATATGGCCTTTCTAAGTGATATTTTATTAATTCCAAGTGTTTGTTTGGTGTTTGAAATAGAAAAGAGCCAAATCTGACAGTTCGATAGTTTGATTTTTTGAGATCTCTGGTTATCACTCCCTCCAGCTCCACAATGGGTTTCTTTACCCTAAACAGGGGTTTATGTACTGCACATGGAAGTACTATAAAAATTAAAACAACTTTACCTTTTTTTTTTCTTGCTGTCTGAGCTCCAGCCTCACTGTCCATCCCAGCCATCCCAAGCTGGGAGAATTTGGGGAGAGGCACAAGCAAGGTGTGGCCATTCTCATTCAAATTATTTTCTAAAGTAGAAGGCCCCATTTTGTGTCAGTAAAATACCTTATGCTTAAAAGAGAAATCTTGATACAAAAGAGGCACAAATTATAGGAGAGCTGTAATAAAGGCTCATTGGAAAAATGTAAGCAAGATATATGTGTGCTATAGATATAATGTATGTGTAGATACTGTTCTTTTTATTTTATTTAAAAAGAGGTTTTTTTTTCAATCTCTATTTACCAGTGGTGTGGTCCCATCTGGAAACCATTCTTTCAGACCTGCATCCCTACACAACAGATCACTGTTTTGTTGTTTAATATGAGCCCAGTTCCCCCGAGCATTCAGTATATCCAGGCACTGGATGTATTCCTTATCATCTATATTGCCTCATTAATGCTGCACAAACTGACCCTGTAGCTGTGCAGCTGCTTTTGTGTGCCTGGTGTCACCTCCTGCAGCCAAATGAAGGCACGTGCCAGGTCACAAATCTGGGCATGCAATGTAAAAACATGGACTTACAGGGCTGTTAACCACCACAGCCTAATTAAAGTTGGACTCCCATTTTCTAACCCTCTGACCCAACAGATTGCTGGAGGTTTTTTGTTTTGCTGGGTTTTCTCTTTAAAAAAAAAACAAAATCAAAATAAACCTCAGATGAGAAGTCTGAAGGAAGGGTATTTCTGTGCTGGCTGAAGAGTCACTGGGTGCTGGCCATGTAGATGTACCTTGGAGGCAATTGGATGGGGATCATGTGCTTTAATTTGAGGTGCTCACCTGGGGCCCTTTTTTTTGGCATCCATGGCACTACACATAAATGAACCCCAAACAATTCTCCTTAATGAATTTTTTCCAGATGTAATAAAAGTGAGGACTTTTTCTGCTAATGGATAGGAGAACATGGAAAGTTCCCAGTGCAGCTCAATGTATAAGGGAACCCCACTCCTCCAAAAAGGAGAAAAGAGAAGTCAAGTCCATATGGAAAGCCCTGTTGGAACCAGGAAGAGGGCAGAGGTGTGCATGGGCTCAACCTTGCTGAAATCCAGCAGGAATTGTTATCTCAGTGAAGAAGCTTTTGAGCCTCTCTCTGTGTTTGTCTGGTAAGAGTGATATGCACCCAAGGAACTATAGAAACAACAAATAATAACAGCAGCATTAAATGGCTTGCTCTAATCAAAAGCAGACTGTTGTGGTTGTATTTGAGCACTGTCATTACAAGAAACTCTGTAATGAGGGTTTTTTTTTTCATTTTTTATTTGCATCAGATTCCCTGTATTAGCATTAACATCCTTCTGTGGAGCCCAAGATATTTACAAATTCAATGGTGCTGCTTCAGTCTTGTGGGAAGATTTTCAGTTCTTATTTAAATCACCCAAGACAGTTACACTAGGCAGATTGGAAGCATGAACTATAGGGATAATGGCACACAAAAGCTTTGCTGTCAATGAGGGTCTGTAGTCCTATGCCTTTGAAGACCCAAAGTACTGATACATAACATATGTATTATATATGATATATATATTACATAACATGTAAAATATATGATATATATATTGACTCACTGTGTTGTGGTTGTGATGCCAAATGCCCAGAGCATCTGGGAAGGTAAAGATGGACTGTCCTTCTGCTGACAGCAGCTGAGGCTTTGTTTTCCTCATTTGATGAAACCCCTCTTTTAGGAAACTTTGCATTTGGATAGTTGATAATTGGATTTTTTCATAAGATAGTGCTCTTACTAATGAAATGAGAGGTGCCATAAGTACTATGGTTAATCTTCTTTTTGTAGGAGGGGGAGAAAACATATCTCAGACTCATGTTGACATTCTGTAAGCAGATTCTGCTGTGGCATTAGTTTTGTTTGCAAACGAGAAGCATGTTTATGGTGAAAGGAGTCTATCCCTAATTGCTTGGCATGAAAGGGAGGCTGAGGATTCGTAGGGGGTTGTACATCTTCCTTCTCATCTCACAGTCACCACAGTGCTTCTGCTTCATGATGACTTCACCTCCATCTCTGACAGCTACTTGAAAGCAAACTGTGCACCAGCCTCAGCCTCTTACCTCACCCAGGTGTGAGCAGGGATCGTATCTGCTCCTGGCTCAGTTATACCACAGATAATTCCACCTCGCTGGTGCATGGCATGGATTTGCAAGCCCTAGTACTGCAGAGGTGATGGCTGATTCCACTTGATCATTTCCCAGAAAAAAAGTCTTTAAAGCAAAATATCTTCTCATTTCTGCATTAATGTGTGATCACTCCATCTTGCAAGGCCATCCCTCATCAGCTGAGACATGAGGTCAACACCCTGGACCAACATGTCTGTACAGCTTAGCACATGCTTAAACTGGGAATGGAAACTCTCCTTTTCAGGTCAAGATATTTCTTTAGTTTTCAAGTATCCAGAGAGTTTGCAGAGTTTTGGAATACTTCGATCTTGTGTCAGCTTTTATTCTCTTTGGCTTCCAGATGTTAATTATGGATGAACCAAGCAGCAATGCTGACGAGCCCATTCCCACACATAAATGCATATGAAGAATAAATGAGTATCTTGGCTGGAGCAAGCACACACTCCTGCTCTGCTTATGTGACTCCACATACCTTTGAAATAGATTCAAATCCACGTGTCACCATGTCACCATATGTTCTCAATATAGTGAGCATGTGTGTCTTGGGAGATGGAAATCATAGAATCAAAGTGTAATTCAGAGCCAGTTGTTGTTGGTCCAAGTTCATTTATCATCACCATTGTCCTTATCAGTTGTGATTCTGACTGTGGGCTGCTGTTGGGCAGATATTGGCTCTTCCCTGGATGGTGTGGTTGGTGTGTTTCGTTGCAGTGCAGCTCTTTTGGCACAATAACATGAACTGTGAAATTCCTTTTTCATAATACTGTTTTTCTGCTGTTCATGTGTATGGCATCTTGGAAGTAGAATGTAATTTTGCACATGATTTTTTTACATTGTGGAGAAGCAGTCCAAGAGTATTTGGTATTAACAAGATTTTTTTTTAATGGGAAACATCTCCATAGACACAGACTCAAGTTTTCATAGCTGTCTGTTCAGTAACTACCAGTTGTGTGCTCGTTTAGGCAGATGTGTCTCCACCCATTCATTCCCTTCAGTTCGTGTTTATTAGGATGATTTGTTTGGTTGCGAAGCTCGGAGGATTTCAGTCGACCAATTTGCAGTAGGAAATAAGAGAATAATAAACTTTGCAGAAGTTGGTGCGTGATCTGATTCAGGTACAGGGGTTGCTAACTGTTTTTTCAGACATGAGCACAGCTGAGGCTGTTGCACACAACAATACACTGCTGCTCTTGATTTCTTCCGCTGCCTCTTCCTGCAGGCACAGACATAGCCAAGGTCGAGGATGCACACCATTACTCACACAATCAATCCCCCTACCCCTTGGGGCAGGTGGCTGCACTAAGGGACCTTGCATGAACCCTTCTTTTCTCATTATTAGTTGGTTGAAACACTGACTTTGTATCTTGTGTGCACACAGTTTTGCAGCAGGCTACCAGTTTGATACCATTCCCTGCTCTCGAGAAGATTTGCAAGGTGTTAACCATTCATCAGAGATTTACTGTTGAATTCTGTGGTTGTTCAAAGTTCCCAGCAGCTGTTGGCTTTGACTCTCCCGGATACACATTGCAGAAACCACTCTCTTCCACAGTAATCATTCTAGCAGGAATATCTTGGCCCCGGCTGCTTTCCAGTGCTGTCTGTCACTGCTGGTTTGTGGGTTGGCACATGTGCATTTTGCCACCTGCTGATATCTCAAATACTGTTTTGCACACAGGTGGGCAGAGTCCTTTAGAAATCACTCTAGCACTGTTGTATTCATTGCAAGACATGAAAATTCAGCCTTTTCCTATATTGTCTTTATACATTATAGTCTTCTGTTGGGTCTTTGAAAGCCAACTGTGCAATGCACAGTTGGGCTATCAATAAAGATGCTTGACACTTTCCTACAGTGGCTAGAGAATTGTTTTGAATGTCTCTGTAGATTTCACGTGGTTTGATAAACATGGTTAGTCTATCATCCCTCCCTCTCTGTTTCCTGCAGTGATAATGGATTGTAGAAACCTTAATAAATAAATTCAGGCCAATCCATCAAACAACCAGCTTGAAAAACATCGTGTTTTTCTCTCACTTGGCAAACAGATGCCAGATATTAGGGCTGCGAGTCACAAACCTGAGTGAATTTAATGGGGAGGTTCTCATCATTCCCAGGGCCTTTGCTGAGAGTTGTAAAATAAATTATCCTCATTAATTTTAATATTTCATGAAATCTCACAAAGCGATGGCATTCTGGGCAGATTAATACAAAAGCTATAAAATTCACATGTGCCATATGTTATATGAGCACCAAATGGGATGCCTGGGCATCAATATCCTTTTAAATTTGGCTTCAGCAGTGATTCATGACATGCTCGTCCCTGATGAGAACCTTGATATTGCGAGTGACATTATTTCAATGTGCATTTGCTCTGCACAACTGGCTATTGGACTGGATTTATGAAATCCCACTGTACATGGTGTTTGCTGGCTGTTTCAGCTGCCTTGGTCTGCGTGGTGCCATGGTACCACCAGTGAAGTCTCATTCACCCTGGGTTAAATAGCTGGGCTCGGGTGGCCAGGTTGGTGCAGACCTGAGCTTTTTGACAGCTGCTTCCACACTAATGAGCCAGCTCAGGTTTCTGTATTAAATCCACCCTTACTGTTTTGTTTTCCAGCTTGCAGCCTCCCCAGGCTCCTCACATTTAGACAGCCTTGGCTAAAAGCAGGTTAGAGTGTGTCCTGTCTTGGTCCTCCTGACTCCAAAGTTTATTTGGGAAGTGCTCTACCCAGTCAGCATTATCAGGTGCTGTTTGTAAACTTTGAATATTAGACACAACTATACTTCCGATATTCCTCCAGTGTCTGTGCAAATGTCTGTAAAGGTGGTCTGCCAGCTGAGTTTAGGGGGTTTTATAATTATTATTTTTTTATTTCTTGGTTGAAAACCCTGGCAGCATGAAGGCTGGACTGTGCCAGCATAGTCTCAGGCAATGCTTGCTACCTGGCTCTGCATTTTGCCCTGCCTCTCCTCGGACACTGCATCTGTTCATTCATCCATCATTTCTTAGAGCTCAGCCTGTCTCGCTCAGACCACTTTGTGGAAGAGTGATGCTGTGAGGAGCCTGGGCATTTTGACATTGCTTCTTTGGCATGCCAGGCTCCCCCACAGTGCCTGCATCCTGCAGCAGCAGATCCTGGGTCCCTGTGCCAGTGCCAGCCCCAGTGAGGTGGCCAGGACAGCTTGCTTCTGCCACTAGCAGCAAAACAGTGGTGTGGTTTGTTTGTGTTCACTTGCTGAGAAGCTAAACCTGTCCCTGAAAGGGGATTTGAGATCCACCCTTGACAGACATGTTTTGATTATAATTGTCTTAATGCACTTTTAACCTGGAGGTTATTCTGCAGCTCACAGAATGGTTTTAAAAATCCTATCCCACGGGCTTTCCTGTGTGCTGGGGTTTAGTGCCATTAACAAGAAGTACAAAACTGTGGTTTTTTCTTCCTCTATTTGCTAATAGTTAACATAACAGTCTAATGTGCTTAAAATAGCCCATGTTCTTCCTAAAGCACCAATACAATTTATTTCTTAAATAGTCAGTTTTCAGTTTTTCAGGCTACTGCTTTTCCTCTGAATAAACAGGTTTTCAGAGAAAGAGCTGAAAAAAAAAATCCAGATATAGTTACTATGTAGGAAAGAAGGGATTAGGTGGCAACACACTTAGGTTTTTGTAGAAATAAGCCCATGAGGTGTGAGTCCTTAGCCCAGTGGAAGTATAGTTGCTGCTAGACAGTATTTTATACCCTTTGCATGCTGATTTCATAGCACTGTAGATGCCCAGGGGTGGTGTAAGCAGACCCAATCCCTGTCTGCTGTGTGTGTACAGGAGAAAACAGAGCCCAGCACTCCAGATTGACACTGTGAGTTTATCCCTGTCTCTTGGATACCTCTTTAGAGAGAAGTCCAAGGTCCCCGAAGCATCTAATCAAGGCAATCTAGGAGCAATTAAAAGCCTGCAGGTGTCTGTGCCGCAGAGTGGGTGTGGGCATTGATGAGGAAAGCATCAAGAAGCAACCGGGAGAAAGGCATGGGGACTGAGGTTCAAAATAAAAAACATGTTAAGTGTCAGGATGGGAGCATTGCCTCCTGCTGCAAATCCCTATGCAGCCTTCTGGCTGCGGGGAGAGAGGGGAGAAGCCAGAGCTGGGAGATGAGTGGGAGCCCCATGGCACTCATGAGCCATCAGTGAGGAATTAGCTTGTCTGGGATCTCACCATCCCCTGAGCATCCTCATCCCCTGAGCATCCTCATCCCCTGAGCATCCTGCTCCCCCGGTGTCTTTACTAGGCAGAGGCTGCCCTGCAGTGCTTCTCTCCTCTCCAGGCCTCCTTTGTCCCCTTCTTGGTCCAAGGTGGGAAGGCAGGAGGCAAAGACTGGCAGGACAGAGGCAGGGTTAGGCTTTGTGATAGTGCTGCCATATCACTCATGGGTGCTGGGCAGGCAGCTTGCTCGCAGGCAGCTCTCTGGAGGGAATAGAGTCATCTGGAAGGCTGAGGCACACATTTTTCCTTTGCTGCATGACAGTGGGGTATCACTTTAAATAGGTTTTCTTGATGCGATTTCCACTGTTCACTATCCCCTTGGGATTTTGGCGCGTGTGAGGCAGGCGGGGCAGGTTTCCTAGGAGAGAGACGGTGCAGCACTGTGCCTGCTCACCCTCTGTGTCCCCAGGGACATGTCACTGTGCCTGCTCACCCTCCGTGTCCCCAGGGACACGTCACTGGCTGTCTCACTCCTGGCACAGCGCTGTGACATCCCGCCCTGGCGTTATCCGCCTGCGCTGCTGGAAGAGTGTGGAGAAAAAAAGATGCAGCTCTAAAAGGGGCTAGGGGTGTCACTGTGCCAAAACCAGCAGGACTGAGCAGAAGTTCAGCCCAGACCCTGAACAGATCCCTGCTGTGGGATGAGGATGTGTTGTGGGGGTGTTGGGAGGAAACTCAAACTATGTGGCTGCAAGGAGGAGAGGAGGAGAAGCCATCCATGGGTCAGGCAGCCCTGGCCACCACCAGAGCTGTTGGAATTTTTCATCCTTCCTCCTGTCCAGGGATGCTTGTTTGGGTTTTCTGGTGGTATTGCTGAGATGGGTCGTTCCTAGCTGTCAGGATACTCAGGGGTTAATCTGAGCATTTCTCCACTCTTCCAGCAGAAGGACAGCAAGTCCTTGCTGTGTTTTGTTTTTAATCAGTTGGCCAGTTCAAGTAAAGCAATGTCAGAAAAAGCATCTTCCAGTGACAATATGATTAATTCCTTCTTAAGGCAAAATAACAAAAAGAGTTGGGTATTCTTCTCCCTTTTTTGCCATTACCTGAAGATGGTCTGACAGTAAAGAACCTATGATTAATTGCACCAAAGGAATTATAATAGACACCTTTTCTTGGCACCATCTGTATTTTGTATGGTTTTGCTGTTATCTCGTTTGCTCCATGCAGAAAAATTATCTCCCAGACTGCTGTAAGGGATGTAAAATTCCTTTCCTTATTATAGATTGATCTTTGATATCTGCTTTTCTTCAGGAGCTCTTTTATTCCCACTAGTGATACAAACCTTTTGCTGTTTTCCATATATTGCACTTAAGTAGTTCAATACCTTTGGAAGCCCATATGAGAACATTTAATAAAGACTCAATCATTCCTCTATTTTGAAGGGTATATGATATGAGAAATAATATATTGTTTTAATAGCTGAATATATCTATGCTGT
This sequence comes from Buphagus erythrorhynchus, assembly GCA_013400855.1. NCBI lineage: Eukaryota > Metazoa > Chordata > Aves > Passeriformes > Sturnidae > Buphagus > Buphagus erythrorhynchus. The sequence continues at coordinate 78,856 of VZTT01052577.1, forward strand.
TGATTTCAGACAAACCAATATTTTTAATAAGATAGAGAAATGATACCTTCTTTTTGTTGTTTATATCCACTAGAGTGAGAATATTTTCCCATCTGTGGTTTCCAGTTAAATGGATTTTCAATCTCTCTGAAATTTCTGCTCAAGTCTCAGCAATATTTGCTTAAGAGTAATCAGAGTATTACCCAAATCTCTGTTCAAAGCAACAGTGACCTTACCAGTGATAAGCAATAATTGGATTATTTTCAGAGATGTGGGAAGGCTCACTGTAATAACAAAAGAAGAAATACCAAATGATAACACCACTTGTCTTCAGCACTGTAAGCCACAGCACTTTCCATAGGATAGTTTTAATAGCTTATCATATTATGGACACTGAGTGAGAAAAGCAGAGATCTGGGGAATGGATGCTGCCTTGCAGTTTGGGGTGATGAATGTGCTTTTATTATAAAATCCTTAAGTTTAGAAAAGACCTCTAAGATCACAAGTAAAACAGTTAGCTCTAAACCATATATCCCAAACAATATCCACATGCCTTTTTGTTGATTATTATTAATATTATTATCAGTATTGTTATTATTGAAGTACTTCTGTCAGGGTGTGATGCTCTGTATGTACCAGGGCAGTGCTCACCTGCCTGCAAGGTGAGTTTCAGCAGGTGCTGCCTCACTCTGATGGTACACACACAGGCACAGCCCAAAATATCCTCCTGTGGTGGCTGGGGCACCTCTGTGTCCCAGGTCCCTGCTCACACAGCCTGGCCCTGGGGTGCAGGAGCAGCATTCCCCTGCAAATGCCAGTGGGGTTTCCTCCAGAAGACAAATTGGAAACCATTTGGGAGAGCAAATCCATGCTCACCCAGTGTTGGTGAGCCTGATTGCCTCCCTCTCTGCTTTTAATTGTAATGAATTGTCTGGCTCAGCACAGCGGGGTGCTGAGACTCTTGGCTGAAACTTGTGTAATTCACCTGAGTGTTTACATAAAAGCCAAGTAAATGTTAAGCTTCCTACAGATGCCAGTATACATGAAGCCTTGTTTGTATTCAGTTTGGGAGACTGGGGAAGCAGAGCAGCCCATATGGCTGTGCAGTGGAGCAGGGAATGTGTGTGGCTGTGCATACACATGCACAGGTCTCTTGTGGCACTTCAAAACAGGGTTCAGTGGTGGATGTGGTAGTACTGGTTAATGGGTGGACTCGATGGTCTTTAGAGGTATTTTCCAACATAAATGATTCTGTGAATTGCACATGTTGAAATAAAAAGGTTGACCCTTAATTTTTGTCGTGACTTACCTGGTTACCCTGCCAGAAAAAGAATTCTGTATAATTTTGGTTTATTAAGAGAAGCTCAAGAGCACAGAGGAGTTTTTGCCTCTTGACCACTAAAAAGAGAGATTTGTGCCATCGAAGCTACCAGTGTCCTTTGATGTCCTCCCCTGTGCCCATATCATGCATCTAATTACTACAAATGAGCCTCCTGCAGCCCAGGCTGCTGTGTAATTCTAACCAAGTCTGCTCACCAGATGGGATCCTTTCTAGGCAAGACCTGGGCAGTGTCTGTCCCCACACTGGTGACAGGAAGCATGTCACACAGGTGGGAGGAGGTCTTGGTCCTGACCTGGGATGGCACCTGGCTGTAGAGCAGAGCTCCCTTAGCCTGGCTGTGCCCTGGTGGGTTCAGAGGTGACCCTTGGTTCTAACACAGGGTCTGGCTCTCTTGGCTTCCCCCTGACCTGAGAGGAGCCAAAATTTGTGATGCTGTGCACCAGCCAAGCCCTTGTTACTGTCCTGGCGAGGCCAGGTTTGCTTTGAAATAACCAAACCAAACCAGGCTGTTAGAGATTCTGCATTAAGATAATTCCCTGGGCACAGTGCAGCCAGGAGATCTCTATACCTGGATGTAATTTATTTTTAGAAAGCATATTTAGGTGCATAATGACCTCATTACCATGCCAGTTGCAGCCCTGCCTGTTTAAGAGTATTTAATTGTTTTCATTCCCTGTGCACAGCCGTGTAAGTGGATAGGGCAGGAGCAGGAGAGGAAGGGAGGTTGCGTGATGGAAAATTATAAAGAATGCTGAGGCAGAAAGCAAAGTGCTTGTCTTGAAGCATCCCTGTAAGATTCCTTCCCCAAAGCATCCCAATATTCAGGGAACCTGCAGTGTTTTGGAGCCCTTTCCTCCAAAGAGGAGAGACAGCTCCTTCCATTGCCTTCTGAGGAGCCACAATTCTTTCCTCTCTTAGGTTTTTCTGTTGAAAAAAACACAATGTTTGAAAGGCAACCTAAGCTCCCCTTCATCAAATACCTGGAAGCTGGGGATTGAGGAGGGAGATTCAGACACTGTGCACACTGCCCCTTCCTAGCTGCTCCCCAGGGATTTCTGTCATGTCTGCTTGCCAAAATCTCCAGGTGTCTCTGCCCTTCCCCAGAGACCCCCCCAGCAAAGACAGGAGCCTGCTGCACCCTTCCCCCTCCCAGCCACATCTTCTGTCTCTTGAGTACTGGTTGTTATAATCTCTTAGGCAACAAATGGGACAAAATTCCCTGAGAGAAAGGAAAAAAAAAAAAAAGGGAAAAATCCTAACCTCCAACACCTCCTCACTGCTCCTGTGCAAGAAAATGTATAAAAGCAGGTAAAAGAGAGAGAAAAGGAAGGGAAAAAAAACCTCTTACGTTTCTCTGGCAGTGGTTTTCTAAAGAGCCTTGATTATTCAGCAGCTGTGGAAAGAAATACAGAAGATGTAAATAATCTTCAGGATTATGCTAAAGCCAAGCTTCAGTCATTTTCCTGGAAAAAAAATGCGTGAGGCCTGTGCATTTAATAACGATCAACTAGAATTTCTCTAGGGCTTCTTATATTTTCATTAAAAGGATCAGTTGTCTTGAAGAGAAATGGTAATTCTGGTATCTACAAATACCCTTTGGTTGGGAAGCATGTGATTCAGGTTGATGTGCTTCTGTGATTGGGCTTTTACCTCCCGTTTTCTTTTCGTGATACTAATGTACATTCACATCCATGGTTACAAACTAAAATGATCAAAAGCAAAGAGTTGGTTTATCATGGAATGGCAAACCAGGGCTGTACTTTGCAGTGCAGGATGTATCAAGATAAAAACACAACATGATTTTTAGCTTTCCCTGTGTTTATGTTTGGTGCCAGAGGTACTCAAGTGATTTCTCAAAGTGTATACATTGCATTCAGGTTTTCCAAAAAAAATGATAGCATCTGTTGAAATCTGTACAGGATCTTACTTTCCCTGCTGGGCTTAATTTTAGACTATTGAATTTATCGTTCAAGTAGAAAAAAATGGGTTTGTTGTGTGTATTTAATCAAGTGCAGAAAAAAAGTTTCACAGGCATCATTCATCTTCACAAGCCAATTTTGATTTCCATTTTGTAGAAAAACCCTGCCCCAGTAAAATGAACTCATTTATTGTGCAGATCTGATGGCACTGAGATTACAGCTGCTGGCAGGTATCAGCTGGTTTAGGGGGACACTCCCCATATGGATTTTTGTTTTTATGGGGTTTCACTGTTGAGAACTGTGTGTTTAATCCCTGTAGAAATGCCAGGAGCCAAGGATTTAGGGATGCTTGGAAAAAAAGGGAAAGTGCATGGTGTTCCCATTGCAGCTTCCAAAACATGAGATGTGCTGCAGATGCCTGCAGCTGCTGGATCACCAGCAGCTGGCAGGGTTTGGGATGCTTGTGCATCCTTAGGCAGCTTTTATCCTTCACATCCATGTGCCCTCCTGGGAAGCCTCATCTATGGAAGAGGTGCTCATCCCTTTCATGGTGAACCCAGGTGAGCTCAAGCAGTTGGCACTGGGTGTGAAGGAGGTCTGTGGTCCTTCTCTGCTCAGCTCCTGCTCCATTCCCCAGGCTCTGGGTGTTTCCATGGAGTGCAATACCCGAGGTGATGAGAGCAGGGTGAAGAAGGGAAGTGTCCTTCATAACTATTGTCAAGGAACCACTCAATGAATGCATCTCTTCTGTGTGAGGCACAGCCAAGGTTACTCCTCCCAGCAGACAAGGCTGCAGCTGAAGCTTCCTCTGGGGGGAACCCTATTGGCTGCAAGTGCAGAATATTCTAGTATTTAATAAAGGCTTGAAGAAATGTCATGATTTGCCAGTCTGGGCTTTGGTGGCACATGGGTAGTGCAGAAGGTGCTTGGGCTATGGTAGTGGTCACACATATGAGCAGCCAGTGAGGTGCCTGGCTGGCATAGCCTGAGCAACAGGCATCCTCACATGTGCAAATCTTGGGCAGGCAGGCATGAAAATCCATGTCCCAGGAGTGGGGTTAGTGAAAATACTTGGCTTTGTATCAGATAGCCCTTTGTGTGTGGGAGATGCTCTGATTTATTAGTGCAAGAGCTTGTCAGGGTGGGACAGTGGGGCTCACATTGCTCACAAACAAATCCCAGTCATCACTACTCAAACACCTGTTTGGGGTTTGTTACCAGCAGCCCTTAACTCAAGAAACAGTTTCTGTCCCTCCAGGTTAAGATATAGGCAAAGAACTGGCTGGGGGAGAAAGAAGTTATATGTCCTAAGCTGCAGGAAGGGAGCACTGATATTTTTCATAATTTGAAGTACTAAAACCATAATCTTCCAGTTCTGTTTATGAGCACCCTGGCTGTCTCATATATCTGCGGGCTGCTACAGCAATATATTCTTCTTAAGGTCCAGATGTGCCAGGGGTGATGGCTTTTGAGCTATTCTGGCAATACCAAAGGAAAAAAAAACAAACAAAAAAACCCAAACCAAACAAAACTAACAAACTAACAAAACAAAGAAAAAAAACAACCTGGGAAGGGGGCAGGGAGGGTATGTGATGCCAAGTGGAACAGCTCTGTCTCACCTGCCTCGAAGAGAAATGATGGAACAGTGAAGGAGACAGGCTCCATCGCACAGATTAATGTGCAGTGTTTGAAAGCAGCCAAGAACATTTTATACGCACACAGCGGGGCTGGAAGGAGCTGGGTGGCTCATCTCTGCAGAAACCATTCCTTTCCCTAAGAGAGCATTTTTTAAAAAAATAAAAAGGAGAGTACAAAGGTCTCCAGGAGAGCTCAGCTGCTCAGGCAGTTTAATTGGCTGAAAGTAGAGCTTTACAGTTGGGATTAATGTGAATATTTCTTAATAATGTGTGGTGACACATTGTCAGGAGTTCCAGGGTCAGGACTGCAAGGCTGCACAGTGGTTGCAATGAAAATTCTTGCCTTTCCTTCTGGTTTTTATTACTACAATAACTCCCAATAGTGCATATTGAAAGGAAGATGTTGTTAAGTTAGTTTCTTCATTTTATTCCTGTGGAACTAGTGAAAAAAGTGGAATGATGAGAGGAAGAACACCTTGCAGAGCCTAGCAGTGATGCCCACATTGCGGGTTAGCCAGTGGATCCACACAGGTTTTGACCTGCACACGGGGATGTGCAGTGCATCAGTATAAACCTAAGCAAAACCCACCAGAAAGCAAGTAAAAGTGATTTAGCAGTGCTTGAGGTGGCTTAGCAGGACCTGAGACCATTAGTGTTTTTACAAGCATTTTTCAGCTGGCCTTACAGCCTTTTATCTCTGTGGGTCTCCCCTAAGTGACCACCAGCACAGGTTGCCTGCAGGGAGGAGGTGGCTCTCCTGTCCCTGCTCCCAGGAGCCAGGGGATGTCTGCAGCTGTTGTTGAGGGTTATTTTGCTGCTCCTGATTATTTCCCTTTTTTCCTTCTTTCTCTCACCTTCCCTTTCCCCCTGGTAATTTTAGAGCAGATTCTGGGAAGCCTGCCTCCTTGATCAGCATGTGTAATTGCCACCAGCCCTAATGGGATGCACTCAGAAGAATGTTTCTGTAATTTCCCTGCACTCCCACCTGCCCTTGCCCCTCTCCAGGAGTGATTGCCTCCACAGCTTTATAATCAAGAGCCCAGCACAGAAGAGAGGTTCCTGTGCCTGGAGCCACAGCAGAGCAATGAGGCTGAAGCCTCCCCCACTCTCTATAAAGCCTGTGCCTCTCTGAATTAGTGGCACAACAGCGAGCAGCAAGCGCACAGCTGATAAAAGTCTCAGCAAGGCGTTTGTTCCTGTAATGATTGTCTTTTATGCACAGATAATTTTGATAGAGTTGGACTTCCAAAGCCCACTGTCATCAGGGTGGAGTGAGCTGACCTGTTAATCATAAGAGGAATTAATGGGAATTACAGCTGGTGGAGCCCCCCTCTCTGAAGAGCTTGGTTCCGGGGTAGCACTGGAGGGGAATTT
>VZTT01052578.1:6436-34103 GCA_013400855.1 Buphagus erythrorhynchus
ATTTTCTTTTAGAGGAGTTTGCAGTGGTACCTGATTTGTTGGGAGTGAAAGATGTAGCAGCTATATTTTGGTGGTGTAAGGTGTCAATTAAGCAGCAGGAGGTGCAGGGCGTACAGCCTGTTTATAACTCACATTTCAAATTGTTTCTTTTGTGGAGACAGAAGTAAGTACCCATCGTGCCTCTTGCCAGAAGGTTTAACTCCAGCCATCCATTCATTATGATACTCTTGTGTGATGATTGCCTATACAGTGGCATCAGCAGTACAAGTTTCAAACCCAGCTGGCTTCTCTCTGATACAATAGGGACAATTCAATTCCACACGAGGATAAGCTCAAACTCTATCTTTTTGTTCCCTTGCTTCTCTTTCCAACAGGAAAAAACAATTTGTGCCATTTTTTGTGGCAGATGTACATGAAAATATTAGAAATAGGGAATGATAGTACGTGCTTTCTCCCAAATAGTGAAAATCCTGATTTTTCTCCCAGAATACTTTTATGATCTTGACGAAATCACAGTTTCTTTCCTGGTATCTCTAGCTTCCACAAAGGGCAATAATATCTCAGCATTTCAAATGTGTGTGGCAATGAGAAATACTTATTCAGAGATGCTCAGGAAGATAATGCAGCAGAAGTAGATTTATAGATAAGCAATATCGTTTTTAAGCATCCAAGAAAACAAGTCATTAAGTGACTTTGCAGAACAAGAAAAAATGTTTAATTGTAAAGCTCTGCAAAATGGTGTAGTGTGACCTAAGCTTAAGAAATTAGATCTCATTTTCTCTGCACGTCATGAAAGTTCCCTTAATGAAAGCAGCACAACAACTGTTTGACATGGAGCATTGTATGAGAAATGTATATATCTATTCAACTTGACTTTTGACTTTGTCCAACATCATCCAGCATTCACCTAAACACCCAAACACAAGAACCTCAACTCTTCAGAGTCATCCTACATAAAATAAACAGTGTCCATGGACTAAATTTTGTCTTCATCTCTTAACTCACACTCTAAGATCCTACAAAAGAATCTGCAATTGTTAAATGTGTTCTATATTGCCCAAAAATTGCAAGTATGTGGCCAGTCTGCATGAGATACCCACCAGGATCTAGACACACAGATGAGGGAGGCAGAGTTTTTGTTCTGTTTCAAGCCCAGTTCTGGAATCCAGTGGAGCACAAGGTGGCAAACTGCTGCAGTCTGGTCTTGCCTCTGTGTGGGCCCTTCTGCAATTAGAGACTTACCACTTGTGGGTGCCATTTATGAGGAGGTACCAAATTAAAGTTTGAAAATCTATGCAATACATGAATGAAGATAAGCCAGAATGATAGATTCTTAGAAGACATTTACTTGCTTCATTCTTACCCACATGAGACAATGAAACAATGTGCTACAAGGAAAACTTGACATTATCCTTTGTTTGCTCACATTCAGAAGTAGAACTTCAGTGATGTTAGGGAAGAGTAATCTATTTAAATGTCCCATTATCACTGTTGGTAGTTATTGCTTAATGCTGCTGTGAAGTATGAGGGTTCAGGCTCCAAAACCTCCGGTGTAGAAGTGTGGAAGATGGAAGGGCAAGAGAAGCAGATGATCAGATCTGAAATCAGTGAAAAGACCCGGGAAGATGTGAGATTTGAGTCAGGGGGAAGGGGTAAGACAGAAGATATAAGTCAGAGTAGACTTATGCAGCAGTCTGATTGTCAAGAAGAGAAATTGTTGTTCTCATATTTCTTTTTCCTCTGGCAGAACCAGAGACACAACTGAAACAAATGAGGTGAAACACTGATCATAAAAGATCTCCTGCCTGCTGCCATGACCGAGATAAGAACTGACACGGGACCTAATTCAGGTCAAGTCTGGGACTTTGCAGAATATAAAGCAAAATGCTAAAAGAAAAACAAGACAGGGATAAGTGATAAACTGTGTCCTCCATCCTAACCCTGTCAATTTTTCAGCTAATAAACATGAAGATTAATTGACAGAAATACAAAATTCACTGCTGTTCATGGGATTGTCAGTGTTTGCAGCAGGTCTGCCCACTATGTCTCTGATGTTATTCTTTCCTTCCCTAGAAAACAGAAGCAATTAACTCAGCTAAATGTGATTCCATTGAGGCTGGGTACTCATTGTACCAGGGAGCTATACATTGAACTGTGTTAAAGAAAAAATCAACAGGCAAAAATAGAAAATGAAAACTGGAAGGATCACAGTTATATCTGAAGCTGTTTCAAATTTTGCAGNNNNGATAGTATCAGCATTTCTCCCTTGCACTAAAAAAAGGAAATGGTTTGTGGATAATTTATTTTTAGAAATTAACACTATAACACTTCACTACTGTCAAAATGAGAAATAATACCTTGGATGCTAAAGCTCTCACAATTTGGGAATTTTAAAATAAAAAGTTATGAGTGTTTTCTTTTAAATGAAAACTTGGCAATATGAAATATATTAAAATGTATTTTTTAAAAATATAAAGAATTTTTTAAACTCCAAAATAAAATGAATCACTTTTCTTGGGTTTGAACACAATATCTGCTGATGGCTTTTATGAAAAATAAAAATTACAAAGAAGATATCTCCATTTTTATTTAATCTACAGCAAATTCGTTTCCTGATTTTCAAGTCAACCATTGAATAAAAGATCTGTTCTTCATTCTGATCTAGTTGTGATCTAGACAGGGTGATGTGAAGAGTCATAGTTCCTTTAATTCACAGACAAAAAATAGAGCACTGAGAGAACAGATGACTTTCCAAGATTACATGTGACAAGTAGAAGGAAGGTAACCTAAACACCTTCTTAAATAATACCCTAATTTTACCTCTACTGCATGGGGAACAGTGAATGGACTTTCAGATTGCAATATGCCAGTAAATTCCTTCTTTGTATAAAATAAGACTTGCCTGGCTAGAAGTAATTTGCACAGCATTTCAAGGTATCCATCCCAGGTCTCCACATTTGCTGACAAGGGCAAGCATCTGTAGATAAAACAGCCACAAATTTATCATTATCTGTTGCAATGACTGAAGATGAAATTCCCTTTTCTGCTCTGAAGTCCTTACTCTGCAATATATCCAAGAGGATGCCTGAGGATTTCATAAGCAATTTTTCCACCACAATGCAAATGAATCTCTTTTAGGGCCTGATGTTTTTTAACAGGTGTGTTGCCTAGAAGTCATTTATTTGGCAGAAATGATCCAGTTTCTTTCCTGATACCTCTGTGATATACTCAGAACCTGCTCTTTCCCTTACTGTTGTGTAGGAATCTCAAGGTTAACAGCAGATGAGAGTGTTCTGTTCACACATCCAAGGCAGGGAGGCCCAACACTGAGGTTAATGCACATACACCTTACTTAAGCCAGGATTTCTTTATGAAGAAGGTTTTTCAGCTTGAGGCATAAGGACAGTAGTTGGTTGCCAATGAGAACAGAAACAGGATGGCAACAAGACAGTTCTGCAGGGTACCAATCCAACTTAAACACTGCAGGCACTGAGCAGCAATGGGCATTCAAGGCTTTATGGAATTTAAAGACAATTTGCCTGCTGCTGTCTTTGCTTTCCCAAGATGCATGTGGAGAACAGAGAAGACACAGAGTGAGAGCTGAACTGAGCTGGCCTGGGAATGAAAACAAAATTGAACTGTGCTTACACTGCTGAAACTTCTACATAGGTACTCTTTTGAGGACAATATTGGACCCTGGTCAAATACTGGTGCTTTTGTTGCCTGCTCAGGGCTCTGAAAATCTAATCCCATGTTCTTAGTCTGAAAAGCATAGGTTGCTCTGGGACCAGTTACTCAACTTATTTTGAGACTCTCAGAAGTGGATATATTGTCCTTACTCAAAGTCACATCTATAATGTGAGCATCAACACAGTGAAGTGCTCAGGTATAAGATGACTAATTATCAACAGACAGACCCAGCTGCTGTTGCAGTTAGTGGAAATTTTCCCTTACATCACAATAGGAACTGCAGAGAATCTATATTTTGGCTTTTTTTTTGGTATTCATTCAGTATCTTGTAATGACCAGCATAAAATCTTTCAAATCACTAAAGGACCACTCACTGCAGGGGAGGAACATCTGTACACTTCCAGAGAACCATGACCTTCCTGTGCTAAGATCAAGAGCTTATTTGACTGAGATTTCCTTTTTAGATAAATGGAGAGGCAATTACTCCCTGGCTCCTCTCTTTTCTGTATAGAGGGAACTTTGGCTTTCTGAAGCACCAATTAAAAAGCCCCACAACTCTCTCTTTGAATTGCTTCATTACTCCTGTTAATTGTCTCGTTTGAGTCTCTGCCAGAGTGAAAGTACCTTGTTATAGAGCTATGAACCTACAATCAACTTTGAAAACTTCCACTTTACAAGTGCAATCTTGTGCTTTTTTTTTTTTTTTAACCCTAAATGAAAGGGGAAAATATAGAAAAATATATTAGGTGTTTTCTAAATCAAAGTCTTTAATAACATGTTAATCTAAGTTTATATAGATTCTAAAATGCAGTTATAGACAACTGAAATTTTCCTGTGGCTTACTGTCAAATATACAAGAGACTGTTTGGAAAGTATGTAAGCGCTGTAATCATGGTTAAAATATATTCTGCAAGGGGACTCGAAATTTGCAGTAATTATGTACCATTTTGTTAATCTGTCTACATTATTTATGAAGAGTATTTTGTAGTTAAATACTTGAGGAGTTGACAGGGTAATGTTCAACAGCTACTTGGAACAGAAGTGATGGAGAGGCAGTAAAAAAATAATTTCAATTTTAAATTACTCTTTTTGTGCTCATTTCCATGTTTGTTTTTAACTCAAAGACATAGTGTGAGATCTCCTTTTTAAAGGAAAGGTAAAAATAAAAGTGTAGTCTGTGTGTACATAACTTTTGTATACATATGTAAGCCAGTGCCTACTTTACAATGAGACAAAAATAGCTTTGGGTTTTTCCAGACACCTCAGCTACCTGTCCTTTTCCACACTCAGCTCCATGGATGCAGTTTCCCACGCTGATTTTTCATTTACAAGAGGAGTTGAATTGGATAGAGGTCAGTGACACAACATGTTTTTACATCACTTGACAGGTATAAATATACAACCCTCATCCTCACAATCATAGAAAATGAAGAACAGGAAAGACAGCAGGGTGCAAAGATGCCTGGGCTGTTTTCCTTGCTCTTTTCCCACTACCATGCAAGGGGACCAGGACAAACCTTTCTGCAATTACACCTAGCAATCTGGGAGGAGTCAGAAGGAGACATGGCTCCCAGGTGGAGAAGACAATAAGTGTAGATAGAAGAGGAGAAAGTGTCAAATGTACACATGTTCAAAATGGACCTGACTGATAGAAATTCAGGTGAACAGGTGCCTGACTTCATAGGAATTGAATTTTTTGAATTTCTGAATGACATTTCTGAATCCCTTGGGGGTAGAAGGAGGGTGTCTGTGTGCAGGGAGGGGGGAGGATTGGGGGTGTGTGTACAAATCCTAAAGCGCTGACACTACCATCAGCTGGGATAGGTTAATAAATTATTTCCCCTTTCTTTTCTCTACCTCCTAAACCCTGAGATTAACTGTCATTAGAACAAATTCCCATCTCCCTCTGGGACTTCCTCCATGAATAAAATCTGCTTTATTTGCCCACGTGAGCTGTCTGTACAGCATGTATCAGATTCATGTGTTGTTTATAACCTCAAGAGATGTAACATGCAAAAGCTGTTCCTTCAAAATCAAATTAATGCCATTCATTATAAGGTGAGTGGTGGCTCACCAGCAGATGACAAGCCTGTTGAACACAGGATTTATTTCTCATGCAAGTTACTGGCATGAATTTTTTTTTTTGCAAGTTGAAGCTGAGTGTACTCACTCTCCCAGAATGGGACAGTCAGTCAGTCAATTTTATCAGGTCTTACTGAACATGCAGAAGTATTATTTTTGTGATTCACTGACATCCATGGTTATATTAGATGCCTGTAAGGCACTGCCACTAAAATAAGCCTTATTTGAATCAGGTCTCTGTGCTGCTTAGGTTTTTTTTTTATTGGTTTTGAAGCAAAGGGCTTAACCATGTGGTATGTGCTGTAGTATGTGCTATGGCATGTGTTGTGGGAGTGTCTCAATCCAGCATGGTTATGTGCCACATGTGGCCACCACAAGGAGTGAGCAAACAGCTGCAAGAGGAAACTGCCTCTTCTGATCACAGCCATCAGTGTGCTGCGTTTGATGAGGTTCTGTAGCCTGAAGGGAAAGCAGATTTGGTAGCAAAGTTCCATAGAGCCACAGGCATTTTGTATTCATGATTTATTTCCTGAAGTCAGAGCACTGATTCCCTGAAAAATCCCAGCAGGGTTTTTCAGGAAAAAAATCAAGCAGCTGCACAAGATTAACACTTGTCAGAGGAGGAATGTTACTTTTTCTCTTCTGATTCCTTGTCCAGAAATGTGGGACATGTCTTGTAAGTTACTTTCTACATTCATTTTTTGAGTAAAATGCTGTGAGGCTTACTGACAAAAAGAAATACATAGTACTTCTTTATGAAAATAAAGAAAAGCTAGAGATATAATCCGCTGATGTGAAGTACACAGCATCCTGCCAGGTTCTACAAGACTTGACACAAGAGCTGCCTTCTCTGTCTCATCAAGAAATGAACTCTGGGAATCTGTCAGAGCAGCACAGTTCCTATTACTGCTGGGGTGGGAAGGATGCAGCAGAATTAACTCATCCAGAGACTGCCTGGTTGGGAATGTGGCAGCTCTGCTGCTATCATTCCTAACACTTGAGAAGAGGATGGCAGCTTAGTGCTGCCTGATGGCACACGCGCTGTGTGCCTGCCTGAAGCTTTTCTTGACGTTTTTGCTCAGCAGATAAAGGTGAAAAGCAGGGAGTCTTGCTTTATATACATTATTTCCCATCTTTGGATGGATCACCCTGAGATGCAACCCCAACTTTCCAGGCATGATCCTTACCAGAGCTTGGAGGCTGAGACATACAAAAGGGGCAAGGACCAACTTCAGTGAGGAGAGAGGGTAAAGAGACAGAGAAACATCTGGGTCCAGGTACAGTGTAGCTGTTGCAATATACTGCAACTAATTCCTGTTAAATTTGTTGTTTTAGGAAGGATTCCAGCTAGTGTTAACCTCTCTAGTTGGGTAGTGTTGCAGCATAGCTGTAAAAGGACAGAGCCCAGCAATTGGTACTCAGGGAGCAGTCAGGTGCTCCTTGGTTTTGCTGTCAGCTTTGTTTTTAAACCATCTTTGATGTGTCTTCCCTCTGCAATGCAGACATGAGAAGAAGGTTACTTTATGCTGTAGCTAATGCAGAAAACACACCTGAGACACTACTGACTGGTTCCCTTCAGCTTCTTGTCAGCTCCATCTTTGCCATCCTTGGCTCAGCTGCATAGCAGTAAGTACAGAGCCCGTGCTGACTGAGAATTGAATCAGCCCTAAAAAAAATGATGAGACCTTAGATACCTTTTCTTTTAGGTTATTTTTTCCCTTGAACAGTTATGGAAGGCCACTGACCATTACAGTGACAAGGAAAAGAAATAGGCTATAAAATTCATGGTGTTAAACTCCCACTTGGTCTGAACTCTCAAGTATTAGACTTTTTAGTTTTTCCTCTCCCTTTCTGGCATTCAAGGTAAGCAGGATATTAGGAGATGCTTGGCTCCTGAGCAGGGACCCATCCTCTCAGGAACAATTGGCATTTACTACAGGAATCAACAAAGACTTTGTTTCCTTTCTGACTCACCCTGGGATTTTGCTGAAGAAGGTAGGTATTTGTAAAAAAGGAATGCCTTGAAGGATCCCTGACACAAGAAAGCAGTTTAGTGAAATAGAAGTGACAGGTTTCCATCTGCTGAGCAGGTCTTCCATCCTGATTTCGGAGTGATGGACACATTGAGATGCACAGAACACCCAGGGTTACTGACCCCCACGGATGGGCCACCAGTGCCATGGGCTTGGCACTGCTCCCTCCCTGCTGCTGCAAACACAGCTGCATCCTCAGACCACGGTGGGAGGGAGGCTGTGCCTGGCTTGTTATGAGCCTAAAGAAAGACATGATGCTAAATGCACAGATGACAAGAACTCGTTTTTATGCTGGTCTCTGAAATCTGAGCAGTGCTGCCCACAATGTATGAAGTCTGGTCTGAAAACCATGATTCTTTCAGCAATTTCTGATATTCTATTCAAAATGAGAAGCTGAAATGAGGCTAATTGTCAAAAAATATTTTTTCCTAAACATTTAAAAAAATTCTGGACTTTAAGATTTTGAAATAATATGTTAATATATCCTTTAAAAATATTTAAATCATACTTAAATATTCTAGTAAAATGAAATTATGCCATACTGATTACAGCATTAGGATTACACAAAAAAGTTTTTACCTTTTTAAAATGAAATTTCTCCAAATTAATTAAAGTAGGAATGCTGAAGTAATGGTACATTTCTTCATATGTTATCATAGGTGATGTTCATGTTCAGAAATGTAAACTGGATCTATGTTTTATATCAAGTGAGCTTCTGTCTTTCAAAATAGTGAAGAAAAAGAAAAATAGTTCATTTGGTAGGGTTTTAGGCCATTTTTTTAGCAGAAACTGAACTCAATTCTGAGGTTTTTCAAAGGAATAGGGAATAAACCCACTAGCTCTCTGGAGTCCTGAGTGTGGCTTTGACTTTCCTACGGAGTTCAGAGAAATCAGATATTTGAGGAGGGACACGCCCATTCTATTAGCAAACTGGAAACTCTCAATTATACAGGGACTCTAAATGACTTCCAGGGAGAGGCTACCAGCCTTTGGGCAAGTGAAGAAGTTGAACTCAGGCCATACATGCACATACCATGACACTTCTGATGGATAAAAATTACAGCTGATTCACAGGTATTACCTGGGTTCTTATTCACTGAACACAGAAGGGTGCTGGGTTAGGATGGAAACTGAATGCAGATCTAGGCATGGTACTGAAGTTATTGCAGGCAATTGGAGTTGCTGCTTTCTTTTTGTTCCTTTTAAAGCCCCCTGCTTATTCCAGATATGAAAATCTAATGAACAGTGAAAAACAGTGAGCTTTGTTTGTCTCTTTTTTTTTTCACCTCAAAGGAATGCTATTTAAGAATGAGATTTATGAGCACAGCTTCAAAGTCCTTTCACCAAAAGGCTTTAACAAGGAACATGACAGGTGCTAGGATAACTTTTAACCCAGACAAATAGATAAATAAATAAAAGATTTGAAAATTCAACTTTGTTCTGCAGTGGACGTAAGCAGTTTGACATTTCAGACTGGAATCTCAGATTGCCTGTTGAACTCAAGGATTAAAGAATGACAAGTATTTTTCCTTTATTGCTTTTGTAAAAGTGCTCAAAGAAAGCAAGAGGCACAGTCCCAGAGAGCTGTAAGTGAGTATAACAACCCATTTTAAAGGGCAGAGAAGAAAGGAAACAAGGAATGTGCTTCCTCAGGAGTCTGGTGTTTTGCTTCTAAACTGACTTGAGAGACTTCACCTTTTATTTCTGCATTAGAATTAAATTCAAAGCTTTAATTAAATGGAATTTTGTTGAAATTTCCCTTTCCACAATAAGGAGGCTGGAGTTTTGGTGAGCTTCAAAGTCCTTGGAATCATCCAAGGTGTCTTCTCCAGGTTTTAGGAATATTTCTGTCTACAGTGCCATTGATCAATGCATTGCTAAACCCTGGTTTGATCCCAACAAAGTAACATTTGAAGAAAAACAGAGTTTGTGTTCTGAATAGCCCTAAGAGGATCCTGTTGGTGTTTGGTGAGTCTGTGTTCACTCTCATCTGCCTTGGTTATGGGTCTGTCACCTCAGCCACCTTCCTGCCACTGGGAAGGATTAACTCTTTATTAGAAAACTACATCAGGCTGTGTTCACACAGGACACCTCTGTGGGTAGTTTTAAGCTGTGAGGAGCCATCTTGTCTCCTTCTTAACAAGAATCACTTTGAAATGCTTGACCCAACTGGGGCCAGAAAGCTCAGCATTTTGGAAGATCAAGTCAATAAGCAGCTGATTGAACTGCAGAAATTATCAGCTGGAATTCTCTGGCTTGTGTTCTGCAGGTCACACTGGATAATAATAATGGATCATTCCAATTCTAAAATCTAGAAATTGATGCGCTTAAGTAGACTACTAATATGCAGAAGCCATAGCTCTTAGCTACTTGACCAAGGCTCAAGTAGCAAAAAATAGAAAAAAAAAATCAAAGAATTGAATTTGTTTCTGCTTGCCCATCAATATTTGATTCCTTCATTTATTTTGCATCTTGTAATCTTTATCTTTTGCATCAAAATTAAGATGGACCCATAGGAACTCCTGCACACATTTAATTACCTTTAAAGATATTTTTCCTGAAGGGAAGAATGGTGCTGACTGGTTACTTTTTTTTCCTGCTGACCTGTTCTACTATTTGACTTTGCAACCAGTGTGGCTTATAAGCTGTGAAAGCAAATGTTATGGATGTTTCTGTGCCCCTGAAAGTCCTTCCTTAATATTTTGGTTGTTTTTGCTGTTGCTTTTAACATAAAATCTGAATATTGGAACCAAACCAAGTGCATATGACATTTTATTGTAAAACTAAATAGTCATTCAAAGGACAAAGAGATTTGAAACACTGATGGATAAAGTGGGAAAAGGTTAATAGATTTCCTTCACTGCTTTCTTTGAGGAAAAGAAAGTCTCTCCAGTGTGTCTGTCTGCCTGCCATCTCACCCCTCACCATCACTACTGAATGTGATGGTTGGTGTGAACCACATCTGACTGACAACTCGCAAGGGAAATCTCAAAATAAGTGGCCATATAAATGTGAGATGGGGATTCTTGCACAATAACTCACTGTGCTAAAAGTGGGAATGTTTGCCTTCATGCTCTAGAAGATCAAGAGGTAACAGAAAAGAAAATCCTTACAGATGTCCAAAATGGTGGGCAGAGCTTTAGCTGTGTTCTTAAGGCACCAAAAAATCTATGTCCAGGACCTGGCACAAGCAAGTCCTGGCTGTCTTCCCCTTACTGTTTTCAGCACAGCTTGTCCTAACTTTCAAATGAGTCCTCTATATATGTAATGTTTTCTCTCCTTCTTCTTCTTCTTCTTCTTCTTCTTCTTCTTCTTCTTCTTCTTCTTCTNAATAGAAATTTTGGTAGTGAATATGTTGAATCTGTCTTCTCTAAGAGCTGATGGCCACACTAAGAGCTGGAGTGGTTATCTCAGCCTCAGTCCTCTATAACTGACTGATAAAATTTCAAGTTCATTTGAATAATAATTGCCTACATTTTTCCAAACATCTATCTAAGTAGGCACATGACCTTCATTGTCCAAGGACCCCAAAGCACATGAAACGTACTAATTAACTAAATCCCACAATTGCTAAGTACAAGAAGCACGAGACTGACATTAGATTACTATTTCTAATTATATCTGGGATGCCTAAGGTATATTACAGAAAGCTCAAAACCTATTATAAGTATAAAGATTAATCTAACTTTCCCAAAGGCAGAGCTGTGAAAAAACTGGATTCCTACCTCCTGCTTCCTGGCTCAAGCCATGCACATGATTCCTTTGTTTAACTGTTTGCCCATTAAATCCCTGATTCAGCAATGTCCTTTAGCACAAATTTAATGTGAAGCCTACAAAAAAATTCAATTAACTCTGTGTTGCATCTAATACTTTGAGACAGGCAAACACTCTGTAGAAGACCTGGTTGAATAAAGCAGTTAAGGGTGTATTTTGGGTCTTCAGTTAACAAATTCTCTGATGAAGGCATTTTCCTAAATCATTCTGTAAACTGGTCTACTAATCACACTGCAGTCCTTCTAATAGTTTAAATTCTTTAAAATATGTTGTTACTACATTGTATTTCAGTGCAATACTTATGTATTGATTGTTAGCACATGTACAACTCTACGTCCACTAAATAGATCACGGTGTAGAACAATGTGTCCACCAAACATATACATTAGCACTGTTCTATAGTAAAACTAGAAACAGCAAGTTTATTCTCTCAGTAAAGATTTAATGAAGGGCATTTAATGTGCAACACATCTGAGATTGCATTTTTATTCTTGTGCCATAGCTTTAGCAATGCTTTGCTCAGAAGCATTCAGCTTTGAAGGACCCACAACATTGCTCTGCCAGGCCTTGCCCATCAGATGGAACATGGATTGGAAACTGCCAGTGCCTGGGGGGAAAAAGGCAGATGCAATTCTGCAGCCTGCATCGTGTGATCACAATTTCATTCATTTGCAGGAAGACTTTGCTGGTTAGAGACCCAACATGATTTGTGAAATCACAGCTCCTTTCGCTGCTTTTCCCCATGCAAAGAACAAGAAACTGAACTGAGATGACACGAGGCAAAGCTTGACAAACACATATTGGATACCAGATTAGACAAAGCCACTGGATCTCTGATCCTTGAACCTGAGCAATGCCAGATCACGAGAAACACTTTTGTGACAGGCACAACAAAGACTGGGCCCCCACAAAGTTGTACCACTTGATTTACTGACAACTTGTATTGAATAGAGACCTGAGGGATGCTTTTCTACAAAGTTTTGCTGTTACTTTTGAAAAGGCAATGGGATCCCTTTTTGTCTGACAAACTTGAATAGAATTGATCAAGGGTTTAGAAAGTTATTGGTGAGAAATGGAAAACCAAGCCAGCAGGATGTGTCCTCTCTATGCACATGCAATTACATGTGTGTGTGTACACATTGTACAATACAATTAAACATTTGATTCCTCAATTTCCTACTAGAACAGTATGTTGAGAGAATGGCTGAGTGTATGTGAAAGATAACACAGCTGGATTTTCCACTCTTGGCTCTATAGAAAGAATATTCATTCTGTGCCTTGTGATAAATTTACCAGGTACACTTGAGGATCTGCCTGCCAGGCTCCTAGAGTTCAGGAAAATTATTTCCCAAACTTCTCTCCCATGCTGGTCCCTCCTCTGTGGGACTTCAGTTCTGTGGCACAGAGCTGAGGGGAGAATGATTTGGGGTCTGGAAGTGCAGTTACCTCTGAAGGTGTCTCTAGAATTCTGTCAGTGCAGACTCACTTTGTATTTAGCTGATCTGACCTATGCTGGAATTTCCTTCAATCTGAAGTTTGCCCCTGAAGCACCATTATGGATCACCAAGGGTGAGAGCCCTGAGCAGGGACCTCACTCATCATTAGGCTGAAATAATGATCACTGTGTGTGACAGAGTTGGCACCACAGAGGCAAGGGTCCCTGTAAAGGAAGATTTGCCTCCCACAGTCTTACAAAAGTTTGCTGCTTATGTTCAACCACATGGGCAATTAAAACAGTGCCAGAGGCCTTTAGCACTTTGTGACAGAAAAACAAAGCCACAAAATGGTCTTTACACTTGACAACAGCCATCCCTTCCTGTCTAGAAGAGAGGATCCTGTTTGCCATCCCTTTGCTTGCTGAAGTACCTTTCCCCTTTCACAGCTTCCAGGAGGCAGTCTGTGCCCCAGGAGATGGGGAGCCTGGCCTCTCCAGCTCAGCAAGCAAGAATCAGGCAGTGGGAGATCATGGGGCAGTGTCTGCTGCACTGTGTGCTCCTGAGGTTGCCTCTCAACTGGATACAGAGGTAAATCAATCCATTAACTTATCCTAACCATGCTCCTAATTAGCTGCATATGTATAATCAGCATGCTCACAGGCTCTCATCAGGGAATAGTGGGCTGACAGACACAAATTTGTTACTCTGCATCTGCTGCCAGATTTGGAAATCTGAAGTTTTTGAAAATGAATTAAAGCAACAAAACCCAACTAAATTTGTCAGCTGGCAATGTTCCTTGTGAGCAGATGGCTGGGAACACCTTTTGTGAAGAAAGCCACAGTTAGGATGAAGTTATATCTGAAGTGAGGAGTAGAGACCTTTCTCTCCTTTTCTGGGGTCTATATATGCATCATGAAAGACAAAGAAGAGAAGAACTCAGTGCTTTAATTCCTGATACTATGCAGAGTGTGGGGTGGAGCTGAATTTTTGGATCCAAATCTTTTATATAGCCTGACTGAATTTGCATACTGAAAAGATGCTCCCCATAACCATTAACCCTGAGAATGAGAGGTGTAGAGGGCTGCAAGTCAAAGTAATTCCCTCATTTGTGTTAGAAATTATTGATTTTGTAGCTTACAATGATGTTTTTTCTTTGCAGCATGATTTTCATCTGAAACCATAATGTATTACTGAACTACTAAAAGAAGCCTGAATTGTTAATAAAGGAACTTGTATAGATACACTCATGGGCTTGCCAGTGTATCAAAATTAGTGTTCTTATTTTATGTGGTTTTATTACATATTTTTATTCGATATAGATAAAATCATAGCTTTGCTTAGACTCCCTGAAAGTTTTAATCATGTGCCTTATAAAGTTCAGCCTTGCTGAATTACAGTATTAACATATTTTTCAGCTCATGTGGTTTTTGTTGGCTTTTTTTTTCTTCCCTAAATGCATGTTGAAAGAAAGAAGTTATCTTTATGAGCTCACTTATATTTGATTTTCCACAATTATGGGCTATTTTGTGATATTTTCCATGGTGATAGACTGTTCAATGATATGTGACCTTTTTTCTGCTCTCTTTATCTCAGTTGAATATCTTACATATTTCAGTTATGATTAGGAGAAAAAATATTCGTAGAAGACTCATCAAAATAAATATTAATCTTTCTATAAATCTTAACATAGTCGTTATTAACTAAGTGTGAAAGCTGGAACCAGCTAACTAAGAAAACAGGCTGAAAAAAAACCCCAACACTACAAGCAAAAATATTGTTCAATGGTGGCAAGATTCCACAGTTTAGAGCTGAGGGAATTTTAACTACTTTTAACAATATGGTTTAATCAGTTCAGTAACAAAACCTGTGTAGAAAAAAATCTTGGTTTTCTCATTAAACCAGGCAGTGAACAGGCATAGTTTTGAAAGAATTACATGAAACAATGCAACTTTTTAAAAAGATAGGTGTTTTTTCTGTATTTTTGGAAGGCAAATGTATTATTACATTTTTCTTCTTTTCACTGAAGAATCTCAAGTTAGAAATTAATATTTTTCCCCAAGGAAATTTACTTTCAGTTGAAAAACATTTCCTTTTAAAAGTGTTTATTATTTCATGGCAGAAATTATTAGTTAATCTCTAAATTTTCCCTTTGGAAAAATGAAATTCTGTGAGACCTATCTCAGTAAAGTTTGGGACAAAATCTCTTATGCTACCCCAGAGTGAAAAGGTTTTATAATGGAGATAAAGATTTAATAGTTCTCTGGAGAGAAGCCTGATGCTTAAAAAGTGGTCAGTAATACTCTTAGCAGGAATTTTGAATGGTCATTTTCAGAGAACAAATCTAATTTATCCTAAAGTTGGAAGCAAATTTATCATTTGGTTGAGTCACTTCAATCGAGTTCTTTGCATCATCCTGTGTTAAAACAGCATCCAAGAAGTAATTTCAACTAGAAATGATCAAAACAAAATATTAGAAGATGAATTCTGGTTACTAAAGCTCCTCTGGATTTTAGACAGACCTTTATGAAAAATAAAAAGGTTTTCATTTCCCAATTAATTTTATAGTGAGTTAATAATCTTGGGTCATGTGGATGACAAAGAAATGCCCACAATACTGACATTTCCAGGGCTGTCTAAACTAAACTTTATAGAAGCTCTAGTTCTGAGCAAAATTTCATATTAAATCTCTAAATTTACAGATGTTCATTCTGTATGTTGGATAGAAAAGAGCATTGGTTCTGCTTAGAACCTGCTGGACACACTAGAGTGAAATTACATATTCTATTAATAAGGATTGACAGCAATGTGGCAGAATGAGAAGTAGATCCTTCAGAGAGCACCAACCACACCTCTCACTGTGCAGATGAAATAAAGGTTGTTGAGAGCTCATCTCCTGCCCAGGGTTGAGAACACTGAGAGCAAACCATTCCAAGACACTCATGTTGATGTGCACAGCTGGCAGCAGGGACTTGCAGGACCTGTCCTTATTCACAGGGGAGCTTCATTCTGGCCACCCTGCTGCTTGTCCCAGCTGTCCAGGCAGCCACCTGAAATCCATTGCTGAGATGGAAGGGAGCAGCTCTGGCAGTGAGAAATGGTGGATGAAGTCTCTTTTATTCACACTTGTCTGGAATTCCATATGACTTGAGAGAACTTTTGTCCAATTGATACATTTCAAGAAAAGAAATCAGTTTCAGCCTGTGTAATGCTTCTCCTCTTCAAACATCTAAATATTTTACAGAAAGGAGAGTGGAGAATCAAGCTTTTATTATTACCAAGGGAAGAGTGGTGATTTAGGAATAGATGGTGCTCTGCTGAGTCAGACAGCAGTGGAGATCATGGACTTATGGGTCCTGCCTCCTAGTTCATTGCTTCAGCAGAATTGTATAAAATCCTGTATTTCTACCTGCATTATGTGACTGGTCAAGAGACTTTCAAAAGGTTTAAAAAATTAAAACATATTCTTTGCAGATAAATTATGTGTTGATTTCTTCTCTAGAGAGATTTTGGTTATTTGTGGCTGAGATAAATTAAGTGTTACAATAAAGCACTTTTGCGGGGTGTTTTTGGTTCTATTTTACTGTTTTGTTTGACAAAATAAACTTAGTTTTCATGTACCTTTATCTGACAGGATGCCTCCTTTGGTACCCACTTACAATCTATATTAAAATACAAAAGGGCTTAACCAGCTTTTCATTTTTCCACAGATAAGGCACACGATGAGGCAAGAGGAAGCGTTTGATGTTTCTCAGTCCATTTCTCAGTCATTAATGAAATCCCCAATGCCCTGACATCTCCAATTAGTACACTCATCTGTTACCTCTGCTTTGCCCAGGAAGGCTGATGTATTATAAAAAGAAAACCAAGGCAAACTAGTTGCTGATTAAATAATATTGTGCTTACACAGAAGGGAGAGTGCAGGGGGGAGCGAAAGGGAAACAAACAATCAGGAGTGTTAGAATTCCTGATTTAGTTATTCATCAGTGCACAGCTTCAGGCAGCTTTCCAAGCCCTGGCTCTGGGGAAATACTCTGACCAGCCATTCTGGATGTCCTCAGACAGGTGTAAGCCACAGTTAGGTATATTGTGGGAGGAGACAGCAAAGATGAAGGCACTTGTAAAATTTTCTAGAAGATGCTTTTCTTGACCAGGGAACTCAGGTTTGTATCCAAATGAAAATTTGTCAGTCAAAACTCACCTTGAATTCTGAAATTCTGTAAAGTGAGTAGATGCTTATGGTAATTTCTCAGCTCCCAGAGTTATTTTTCTTTGCTGTCACCTTACAGGTGGTGGTTTCAGACTGTGACAGAGGATTAAATAAAATAAAATAAAATTAAATTAAATTAAAAAAAAGGAGAGAAACAAGAATTAGAAAACCTATTAACTAAGATCTATATGGTGTTAACAAGCATGAATACATTTGACAGATTCAATATAAAAGCATCCTTTTTTGGCTTACATTCATGAATCAAACCCTTAGCTTCTGGCTCTGAAATTCTGCCCAGTAGTAAATTTCACAGTTCGACTTGGAATAGATTCTTCGTGTGTTTTTGAAAGGGTCTTTAGTCCACAGTCATATCTAAACTGAGAAAGCAAAGCTTTCCTTGCAATGAATAATTGCCTAAGTGATACTAAAACAAATACATGCTTACTTGCAATTCTCAGCCTAATACAGTATTGTTGGGAGAACTGCCAATAATGCAAATAATGTAAATTAGAATGAGTAGAACCTGTGTGTTATGAACCAGGTTTGGAACAAAGCTAGTGAGCTCATTTCACTCAGTCCTGGTGATAAATACTTCAGATCATTATTAAGCTTCTTTGGCAACCAGCATCAAATCAATAGTGCAATCAAGGGTGAATGCTGAGGAATACAGCTCAGCCATGTTTGATTTAACAATATATAGAGAAAACAGGACTTGTTTGGGAACAACAGGTTGGTAGGTTTACTCACTTTTTCGTGAACCACTTTACTGCTATTACAGTGAAATTTATCTTTGTAATACTTCTGCAGAGCTACCTACATCTGAAGTGAAAAATAGGGGCTACCTATCAAGGTTCCCTCTTCTGTGGATGGAATTGGGCTCCTCTCATTTAGACATTTATTTTAGGAAAGGACTGTTCAGCCTCCAGAGACTCTTCACCTTACAACTGCTTTACAATAAATGCCTGCCTTTAATGATGTAAGACATGTCTTGTGGTAGGGCCATGTTGTCAAACTATTTCTTCTGAGTTACCTGCCTTAATTATCTTGTGATTTTGAAATGTAGCTTGTGTTCTGGGTATGTAATTAGTTCTTACAGTTGTCTCTGTTCATGGTAGTATTTTACCTTGCAAGCTTTGAACTGGTTGAGCTAAAAAAACAGATGAAAAGGACAGAAATATGTCAATTTAGTGAATAATTGTGGTTGGAAGAGCCCTTTGGAAGTCTTCTGCTCCAAACAAGGCTCAAAGTTAGAAAAGCTCGCTTGGGGTGTTGTTTAGCTAAATTCCAAAAATCTGCATGGAAGCAAAATCCAGAGCCTCTTGGCACTCTGGTAGGAGTTGCTGCCATGGTAGGTTTTCTCAAAAAGTGAAATTCCCGTTGCTGCAGCTTGTGGCTCTTGTTCCTTTTCTGCACCCTGAAGTCTGGCTGTTTCTTTTGCTGAAAGCATTGACTGCCCAGCTCCTGTTGAAAACAACAGGCAGCTCTTTTCTTAACCTCCCCTTGTGCAGGTTGACTGTTTCATCTCTCTCCTCGGTTTGCATCAACGTGTCCATATGTCATTTGAGTGAGTGGCCCACAACCAGATGCTACTCCAGAGGACAATTTAACCTATCGCCAAGTAGCAGAAAAAATTATTTTCTTGGATTTGCCATTTATGTCCACTATTAATCCAGACCAATACTCAGCCTTGGCTGCTATAAGGATGCCTTGCTGAAAAATATTCATTTTGCTGCCCAAAGGCACTGCTGTGCCTTTTACTGCAGAACTCTTCCTTGTCCAGCCCAATAACCTGCTTGCATTGCTGCGTGGGGGTTTTATCTCCTGGTGCAGGACGTCGTGTTTGAGATTTTTTAACTTCCCGGAATCCCCATTGTCCTACTTTCTGTGACCTCTCCAAACAGCAGCCCTACCCTCCAGGCTTTCTGCAGCTCCCTCTCCCCTGCCTTATGAAATATCACCTAGGACTTGGCTGAGGCTGTGTTCTCACCTATCAAGCAGGTTGTTAATGAAGATATGAAATATCATTGTCCTATGGCATTTACGGAAAAACACTACATCCTTTAGACGTCAAACTGTTGCACCATTTGAAAATTCAGCCAATTTTTCACCCACTTCATAGCCCACCCTCGCAGTCCCTCTCTCCCCAGTTTGGCTCCCAGGAAGCAAGCTCAGATGAGCTATGGCCACCAGTCACCCAGAGTCAGTTACCTTGTCACAGACAGTTTTCCATCATCTGGGGGTGGTAGGGAGGGGGGTAAGGAATATTTTCCATCAGGAAGATCTGCACACAGAGAACAACTCTGGTTTCTGTTTTCCAGTTCACCAAAAGAAACCCAGTCTTCTGCTATGTGATAAACTCCACATATGAAAGGTTTAATAAGGCCATTTTTATGATGGACAGCCCAGAGCAATTCACAGTAAGTGACAAAAGGTAGCTTAGGAGTGTGAAATCTAAATTTCTTTGTGGATCTGACCCAAAGAGACTTCTAAAAGCCCTATCTTGGATATCTAGCCTATCATTAGAAACAACTTTGCTGCTGGAGGGGAGAGGAGCAAAATGAAAGTCCCTTTACCTTAGTGATCAGTAAAGGTCCTGTCCTACTCCCAGGGCTCCAGGCACGTTTGAGTACAAGTCCTTTAAAATATCCCCTGCAGCTTCTGCTAAAGATCTGTCTACTTTTAGACTCTGCAATACCATGCTCTGTTGGAGATTGTTGTATTCCTCTGGGGTTCAAAGTATTAGCCTACTAGGGGGCAAAAAAAAGCCAAAAGGAAAACATTATTGGTACATTACAAATGTTTATCTCTGTTCGCAAAGTTTTAACTATCCTTCAGAGAACAAACAAACAGAAAAGCCCTGATTCTAATTGCAGCTAATTTGCTGTAAGGTGGATGCTTTATTGTCATTGCTTTTCATGCGAATTAGTCAAGTTTTACACATATTGAGGTGATATCTGACCCAAGGAATCTATTATTAAAGCTGTTGAATAACTCTATCAAGAGCATACCACAGCCTAGTAAGTGATCAGGGACTAATATGGCATAAACCAACTCATAAGGCTAAAATACTCTTTGAAGCTTTAAAACTGAAATTTCCCAGTGCAGTGACCTGACTGCCTCCATCAGTCACTGGAGGACAAGTCATTTCTGGTGTGCAGGGCAGGCAGCTCCTTTCCCCCACTGCTTCTGGAGGGCACAGGGAGCTGCTCGTGCCTTGCCAGGACGATGTTTCCTCAGGAGGTTGTGGTTTATGTGCTCTGATCAGGAAAAAGTGCACAGCCCATGCAAAGTCATCTGCCCTCTGCACAAAAACAGGGAGCCAGTCAGACTGAAAGGCTCCAAGACAAGAGTGTGCATGAATTTTTGAGAAAAGAGGTTGTCTCTTTGTTTCCTCTACTTATTTTTGTTTGTTTGTTTGTTTTTAGGGGAGAGTTTGTGGCTAATGTAACAGCATCACAAACCCTTCTGTAACATTTCTGCCTTCCACACCAGTCTCTAGTCCCGACTCATTGCTTTAATTTGCCTCTTCCAAAGGCCTGTCCTGGCTTATCATTTTGTCCTTGTCTCTTGATACTGCACCAGTCAGGTGGATAGGGACCTATCCATGTGTCTGAGATGACTCCTGCTCTTCTTTGAAGAGGCTGCAAAGGCTGCTGAGCTAGTAGGGCACTTTGCTTTCTTCAATCCCACTGCAAAGCCCTTCTCTAGTTCTTTCACCTGCTGGATCCACTCTTTGAAAGGTCTGCCTTAGTCTCTTACTCTACAACAGACTGGGCAGGAAAAAAGGTTTTTCAGATGATCTCCCCAGTGGAGCTGGCACCAGGGGATTTTGTAACAACACTTTGAACTGTGGTCTCTGTTATCCAAGAGGCTCCAAAGGACTTCTAAATTCATTAAGTCCTGAACCACTAGCATTGCTATCACTTCTTGGAGATAAGAGCACAAAGCCTTAGAGCAAGCCCTGCAGAAAAATGACAGGCCAGGACTGAGAATGGGGGTGTGTCACCCCTCACACTTCAGCAGTAACAACAAGAGCACACGGCTTTGTCAAAGCCTGTTGATGTGACACTGCATTTTACATAGCTTTCACATAGCACTGCATGATTTATTTTAGTGCAAATGTTCATGGCAAAGGTGCATAACTTACCATGATCAAAGGAAATTTATGATATTCCTAAGGCAAAACCACTTGAATATTAAATTATATTAACAATCTCAGTTTATATTGTACATAATAATGAGGCTTTAGAATGTAAGGTAATTACATAAATTATCTCCTTGTCCATTTCTCTATTTTGGCTTTTTAATTGCAAAGTCTAAAGATAGAACACAAAGTAGGGGAAAAAGAACTTGCGTCTCAGAGCCAGAGGTAGCCTCTACCACACTCCTGACAGAGCTCACTCAATCATGGTAATCTGTGTGTGCTCAGACAGATGTTGATGCTTGACACAATTGACAGTAACCACAGAAGGTCTCTTTGTTAGGATATACAGCACTGCAAGTGCAGGGAACTGAATATTCTAGGAAGCTCATGATGAAAGGAAAATATGAATGTCCTGCACAGTCTTGCTTTGTGAGCACAAATCAACAGGCTGGAGGCTGCTTGCTATTCCAAAGTCTGTCATGGATTTATAGTTTGACCTTGGGAATAGCTCTTCTTGTTTCCTTTACTACCTTTTGCATTACGAGAAGAGGAGTGAATCAGAGTCAGATGAAAATATAATATGATTGAAAGCCAGAAAGTGGTCTTTTCCCTGTCATGCCACCCAAAGCTTAGGCTACCCTGGTTATTGGGAAAGAGGCAGAAATAGTGCAGACCTTCTTTCTCATTGTAGAAGTTTATGTTGCCTACTTTGGAATTGCAGCTTGCTCAGCTCCCAGCCACCAGCCACTGCTGCAACAATAAATAATCAAAATGATGTATTTGCTGGCATTAATGAAGTCGTGCCCAAATAGAAATGGCTGTTCACAGTTCCAGGGAAGTGGTGACTGATGAACAAGGCCACTGCTCAGGTAGAGCTCTCCTCTGAAGCTCTGGGAGGAGGCAGGAGGGTCTGGCTGGGCTGCCCAGCCCTGCCCATGGTCTGATGTGCAGCTCCACTCAGGCTGGCTCTGCTGCAGAGGCAGGGGCTGCTCCCTGTGCAATGCCACATTCTGGGCAGGTTCCCTCGCTCCCTACAAATCACTTCGGCTGAGCCAACAGCCATTCCAGCCTTTCAAAGCAGCTTGTTCTTATTCCTCAAGAAAGTGTTTATAGCTAGGATTTAATAAGTCTGTAGTGCTTTATATTTTGGAAAAAAAGAAAATCACATTTTGCCCAACACAAGCTATGTAAACAAGAGCAGTGATTATACATTCAAGTGATGAAATGAATGTAATGTTTATACAGTAGGATAATAGAATATTTCTGATTCAATTGGTGGTTATTTGTCATAACCAATGGAATTTTTATTTTAGTGCAATAGGCTCTGACATTTTCACCCTGGAGTAATTGTGTTCACAAATTTGGTATCTCTCCAGTCTATCTCCTAGATATTCTAGCCCAAGATTTTCATGCTGCGCAGCAATTAATTTTGTGAGGCTTCTACGTGTGTTGAGGTTTTTTTCAGAATTTCATCCTTTATATTCCCCTCACACAGTTCTTCAGCACAACTGAAACTGAACTCTATTGGTATTAACAATAGTGCAAGGCAATCTTTCTTAGCTAAAGTTAGAAATCTGTTTTTCTTCTTCCTTAAATCACTTTGATGATGGCAACTGCATGTAATAAAAATGGACGTGCAGTAATAATACATTTACTTCTTTACTGTCATATCATGTTTCCTTTTTCATCTCTCTCTTCATTTCTTCCATCTCTTTTGTTTTTGAAACATTCTCTTTTCCTTTATTCAGTCCTTATCTGAAAGAATTTAAACACCTCTTTCTACCTTGCCTTTCTTCCTCCCACACTTCACCTTTACTCTCTCACTGTGAGAAACAAACCATCAGGCTCAGTAGGAGCATTAATAGGGAGACAGGCAGGACTGCCTAGAGCCTTTAATTAGAACCTTACATATCTCAGTAGAATATGGATTTATGAAAGACTATGCATTGTGATTGTTCACGTATTAATTTTTTTTCTTTTCAGACAACAAAGAAGGAATCAAAGTCTTCATTATGGGTATGTCTGCTGGACAAATCCAGTAAAACACCCAACAGACACATCACACAGCTAAAGCAAATACCCTTTCTCTTTGCTGTCTTATGTGCTTGGAAGGAGCTGAGAGATCTGTACAGGCAGCCAGGGAACCTGATTTGTCTAACCATGGAGAGGATGGAGCCTCCTGGAACTTGCAAGTTTGAGGTGCTATAGGAGAGACTATTATGAGGAATATTATGAGGAAAGGCACATTAATGATGTATAATATGCACTCAATGAAGAACAACTTTCTGCTGATTCTTTGCTATTGTCTTAAGTATTTATAACTACATGGGACAAAGTAATAAACTTCTGCCACATCTTCCAGGTAACTAATGTGAGAGATCAAAAGCACTTCCCACCAAAAATGTTTTATTACTGCCTTTTTGCTATTGCTGTAGGTCAGAGACCCTATATGACTTGAGGCAACCCTCCTTGTGCTCAGAACATTTCCTATTGTGTTTTAATCCCTTTATAGGTCTCTTTGTGGCCTCTGTAATCGATTTTTTTGTTTAATTTTTAACACTTCCTCTTCATACTAACAGGAGGATTGCAAAGGTGTACTATCTGTAATATCTATAAGAAAACAATAGGTCCAGGACCCAGAACAAATGACTTTGTTATCTTTTCACTGTTTCTTTCCTTTTTCATATGGAAAAAATGTTGTGCAGAATAGATGATGAAGATACATCAACGTGTCTGGCTTGGTCCATGCACAAAATTCAGGGCTGTTGTGTATACAAATGCCAGCTTTTGTGGTAGGAATATTTAGACTGTAAATGAAGAATAAAAAAAATATAAAAATCTGGGGGCTAATGAATGTACATCAGTACTGTGGATTTAGTTTGATGCTTCTGGAGGACATCTGCCTTACAGTCTGTTAATGAGTGAGGAGTTACTCCTGCCAGTGAGGAAAATATTCATGCTGCTTTCCACAGATGGAACAAGTGATTGTTAATGTGGGCATTCATAAAGACTACTCTCACAAGGGTAATAGTAATCTGTTTTATTGCCCAGAGCATAACCCAGCACGGGTTTTCAGGGTGACTCTTTTGAGAAGTTTCTATCTTCCTTTTGACAAAGGAAGGAGTATAGAATGTAGATCTTGGGAGCAACCTAAGACAAGATTTCTTTTCCTTGGCTCAGTTCCTAGATTTCCAGGATGACAATTGACAGGATGTATCAAGAAGCTAACTTTAATTAAAGAAGGCAAACAGGAAGAAAGTGTTATCAAGTGTGGGTGAACAATATGGTGCTCTCCCCCAAGTAATTTTGAGAAAACTTAAAAAATTATTTTTACTGATGTTTCCAAGGAGAATGTGGAAACTCAAAACTTTAGCCTATTTTTTTTTAAGTTATAATACATCTAGAATGGTTTTAGTTTACAAAAAATCACACAACAAAATTAAAATGTTTGTTTAAATGTAATTTTTTGCATGGCCCATACCCTCTCCTGATTATTAATTTTAAAGTACTAAAATGGATTTTGTGTTTCAAAAAAACCCAAAAGCTTTCTAATGGAAGGACTATCACAGCTTTTTTCCTTTATGTCTGTGTTAGGACTTGAAGACAAGGCAAGGGCAGATGAGGTCCCTAAGGTTGGGATAACTCTGCTGTAGGGCTAAATCTGTTTATTCATCTGTATGACTCAGAGGACTCATGTCAATTCATTCTAAATAGCAGAAGACTGTTAAAAATGACTGTTAGTCATATAATGTGCCAGCATGTGTATTACTTGTTCCTCTACTGGCTGATTTGCTACAAGATAATAGCCTATTATTGCTACCAGCTGCTAATTAGCTGCTAATTAATAGGTTGATAGACTCTGAAGCCGGGAGGGACCATTAGCTCATACAGTATGACCACAGAAGTTTTAACACATCTCACCCATGCTACCAGAACTTGTGACAGGCTGTTAAAGTCAGTCCTTGGCAGCAGCAACCACACTCCTGAAGTCATCTAGAAACTGAAAATCTCCTGGTGCTTTTACAGTTATTCCAGTATTTTACCACCATCAGTGATAAATATTTAGACCTTGATTCCCACTGATATGTTTGCAGCTATTAGCTGTTCACCAGGACAAAGAGCTGTTTATTATCTGGTTCTTTCTTCTGATAAAATTGTTCACTTATTGTAAACAAGGTGCCTCTCCATCATATGATTCACAAACTAAATGGGTTGTTCCCATTGACTGTCTGTCCACAAAATTTCTCATTAATCTCTGGAATTATTTCCTATACTGTCTTCACAGTTTTATTAACTTTTTAAAAAAGCAGTGAGACCAAAACATCCGTGAAGTTGTACTAGGTGGAGGATTGAAAACAAGCTTTATGCATCCATCACACAGAAATGTCATCTAGATATTGTCTTGAATTTGTTAGAGGTGACGAGGCAGTTTTCCACACTATTAGATGCTTCACCATCCCCATCATTCAATCTATTAAGAAATATCTTCATTTAGAAGGGATTTTTTTTGAAACACAAAGGAAGGTGATATGGCCTGCACTGAAAATGGCTTTAGTTTTTTGTAAGAACATGCAGATAATCATTCCTGTCATGTCCCAAACAATGGGAATGTGTCTCCAGTTTCGGTGTGTGACTATGGCTTAATGGAAGAGAAGGAACAATTTCCCTGGAAACAGGACTGGAATAAGCACAGCACAGTAACCCTGGATTCCCCCATTCTTGCTCAAAGGCACTCAGTTTGGCACTCTGATTTCTTAAGCCTTTATTGTACCTTCCAGCAAAGGTCACATTTTCATTTTCTGTGACACTAAATCTGAGGAGATCCGATGTGATTTCCTTTTCATGTTCTCTTTACTTTTCATGTTCTCATGTTCTCTTTACTTCTCACTCCACCCCGTCCTGGCAGTGGTTTATTTTATTTATGTATGTGTAATTTATGGTATATTTCCAGGTTAATGTGTGGCAAGTTATACATTATTACATACTTGATTACATGTAGACTTGTGTGATAAGAAATTAAGCAGAAAAATAAATTGCTTTACAGCTTATTTTCTACCACTGTTATCATTCTCAGTGTCCTAATATCACATGGAGAGGGGTGACACCAAAGATACTTTATTTTGTGTGCATTGTGAGACAGACACTACAGTATCACTGCTTGGGTGAACTGAAACACAGTGCTGGGAATGCAGTGCCAGATTGCACAACCAGGTACAAAAAACAGGTACATTCAGCAACACACAATAGACAGGGTGACTACAGGCTCTTAAACTTTTGGTGCACTGCTCTCCTAAGCCACCTGGATACTCAGTGTTCTAAAGAATCTGTAGATATTCTCAACTTTGTTTATTAGGAAAGTTTTCATCACACAGTAAATTAGCCAGCAAGTCTAAACCACTGAATGTTTTATTGTAGTCCTTTCATAGCCTCTCATCTCTCCATTTAGATTTTCTTCAGCCATGGAGGAACATACTCCTTTTTCTTCAGAAAATATAATGAAATGCTATCAGTAATTTATTAAATCCCATAAGATCCTTCTTTAAGAAGAGATATATATTCTGGAATACACACATGCACAGGGTTAGCTTATTAATATGCTTTTGTGCAGACTGGTTTGGTTTCTTCAGCCTGGCTTTGCTGTATAAATATACTTATCAGTCACCTGTTTTCTGGACCAGTCTTGTGAGCTGAAGTTCATGTAATTAAAAGATATATGTGAATTCTGGGAGCACAAAGTCTTTAAAACAGACACGTGCTGAGTAAAGGGTAGTACAGCAGCTACCATGGTGTGGTCAGCTCAGCTGGCAGAGTTTGAATGCTGCCAGTGCTGTGGCTCAGCCCACTGGAGCTCAACAGCTCCTTTCCCCACATGGGCTGGCCTCAGCTATCTGCTTCCATTCTTTGGAACAGGAACAATTCATATGGAGCTGCAGACATTACTGGGGATAGAAAAACATAAACCATTAACTGCATTGTGTGTAATCATTACTGGTATAAACAGCCAAGAGCATTTCCCAGTCCACTGGCTATTTTATTAAGCTGTAAGATGCATCTTTTGTCCCAGTTTTTGACAGCAAATCCCCCTGTCCCTATTTTGTGAAACACAGTGATGCAGTGATTCACTGGCTTCATGCCAGGAGCTAATAGAAAAGCCAGAAACTCTGTTTAAATCTTTTGTACCCTGTGAAATTCTTAATATAGCAAAAAAGTGCTGCCTGCTGGTCCATGGGGACCTAAGAACAGTCCTGAGGATGTGTGGTACATAATTTAAAGAAAATCCTAAGTGATGGGAATTGCCCTG
>VZTT01052580.1:0-21382 GCA_013400855.1 Buphagus erythrorhynchus
TGCTAAATGACAGGTGAACTTAAGATTGATTAGGTTTGTCCGAATTTCTGAGTATGATATACCATAAAGGCAAATTAGTGGAGAATTCTACCATGAAAATGCTTTTTGGATTTCTCAAATATTTATTTGGTTTTAATCTTCTGTTGTATTCCTTTTTTTTCCCATGTTCCTTCAAAAGTATTTTTTCTCCATCTTTAACAACCAGAATATGAAATACAGTTCAAAGATGTATTGATAGAGCTGTATAATTAAATTTCACTTTCCTCTATGATGCAGAGTTAAATTTTATTTTGCCTTTCATTTATCCAGAACATGTCATAAAACATGGTATGCATATACCATATACATTTCCAACCTTTTATTTAAATTATAAAACTCTTCTGGAATTCTCACAGAAAGAAAGCGTTATAAACCTTACAACTGCACGTATTTTATTTTTATATATGCACAATGTATATGTGTGTTAATTCACACATTTCCTTCAGTTTCACACATGATCTTGGATGGCAGCGGGGGAGTAATTCAGGAGGGGTTTTATGGGAAGAATGAGAAATTTCCTGTCTGAGGTGGTGGGATATGAGTGTGCAACAGGGCCAAAGCCATGAGGTCACACTGCCCAAGCAATTCCAAGTTTGTTTTCTCTCCTAGATGAGTATTTAAATGCCTTGGCTCTCCCTGTACTGATCCAGTTTTGCTGCAGTGTAGCTGCGAGCACTGGGAGCTGCACACCTTGTGAACTTGAACTGGTTCAGCTGCCTGCCTGTGGGAGAAAATATTCCCAGCAGGAGTGGTTCAACATGTCCCAGCCACATGGAACTGGCTCTTTATGCCTCCTCAAGATGCACTGTGTTACTCCAGGCTGTGCATGCCTCACCTTTCCTTACATTCTTACATTGTAGAAAATGGAACAAATTTTGTATTGAACAAGTCACACCTACACTTTTCCGTTTTTCTCTCCTCCTATACAGAACTTCTTGTTTTCTCAATTTTTTTTTCTAGGTATTTTTAGTCAACATTCCAGCAGAGCGATTGTTCAGTAAGTAACAGTGTTTGTCAGTTTATGCTGACATTCTTTTATGGGTACACACCCTTAAAGATCCCCTGGTAGAATATCTCCCATTTTCCACATGTCCAGCAAGGTTGATTCATCAACCCTGATAAATCCATCTTGGTAAGAGTCTAAAATTTTAATAGAGTTCATCATAGAGAACATGATAATGTTCTCAGAATGAAACCAAGAAATAGAAAACAGTGCTGGTGGCGTAAATCTTCAGAAGGCTTTTCATTTTTTAAACATATTTTTAAACTTTTCCATGGTGTCCTACTGCATTCTGCTCAGCTTCCCAGCATTCAGACCCCTGCTGAATGGAATATTCAGCCATTTCAGACAGTGCAAAGTTCCATCAGCCAACAATATCCATGACTGGAGTGTCTGATTATTTTCATTCTTAGCCTTGGCTTCCTGTAAATCCAACCTTGATCCCCTCTTTGCCTTGTCTGGGCACTCAGCCCAGAGCTTTGAGTGCCACCTCCAGGCTTTCCTTGGACACCTCCAGGGATGGGGACAACACCTCCCTAAGAGATTTCAATTCACCTTTTAACATCCCCTCTGTGACCATAAATATTGATAATAATGAAAAGTGCATCTAAATGGGAAAAAATAATGTTTATTGTCTTCACAAGTGTGCTTCTGTCCATACTTCATGTGATGTGCTGCAGCTCTTGTGGGGCAAACTAGGGCTTGTTCCTATTCTGTATTACTTTAAATATGCTGCAGCTTTGCAGTCCTGAAGGTTAAGGATTCAGCCTCCCTTCACCTTCTGGGTTTTTTTAAAAGTTGCTGTTGGGCTGAGCTCTGGTATGCCAAGTTTCAGCCTGAAGCAAAATTTTACATCTGAGTTAAAAATACACAGATAAATCCAACTGGAATTGTCTCACATATGCAAAAAAGGAACTTTGCCAGAGAGAGAGAGAGAGACTCTTCTTAAGGTGAGCTTAAAGTCAGCCAGCTTTTACTTTTTTATTTTTGTGCTGCTGTCTACTCTCCCATGAAGGAGCAGGAGTAATGCCTTAAGGTCAAACAGGTGCAGCACAGATCTATATTCTTTTATACTTCTATTTATCTTTCTGCCTCACTTCTATTGAAAGTTTCAGCTCTATTGCTCAGATTTTTGGGGCTTATAGTGGGAGTTACTTGCTATATTTTTAGTTTAGGGAAGGCCTTGTATTTATTCTGATCTTTATGAGGAATATAAAGGATACCTGCTGATTGTGCATAAATATTTTCAGTCTCTCGCTCATTCAGGAGGAACATTTCCTTTTTCCAGTGTGTTATTATTTCCTTCAATTCATTGTGTAACTGTATGGATACATGGCAAAAGTCATGACACGAAATTATTTGAAACAATGTGCAGTGCTGTCTTTTTTCTTTTTATTGTCTCCTTCTTTTTTTAAATTTTAGTTTCTTTTCCCCTCCCCCATTTATAATTTGCAGACAGATGGTGCCCCCATTGAAACATCAGTAGAGATATTAATGTTCCAAGCATTGCAGCAATGAGTGCCCAACCTTCTACATTGTGCTTGACATATCCTGAAACAGGAACTAGACAATGGTAAAAAGCATTAAAATTCAAGATTATTTATATATAGAAATACATTAAATATATGGAAATAAATGAAATATAAGGTTTATGTCAATAGCTTTCAATAAAGCAGTGAGACTGTGTCAACTAGGGCTTCTAGAAGAACTCTTCATTAATTACAGACAGTATTTCTGAGCTGATGATGCAAAGCTGTTTGTCAATTGTTGTCCTTAACAAAGGGCAGGACTTGCACTGGGACTACTGGGGTTAGCCCCAATAAAAAAAAAATGCAATTCTTTGAGAGTTACAAGCCTTGCACACATGCAGACACTGGATGTGCTTCCCTCAAGCCCAGCACTACTGCACACCTGATGGGGAGTTACGAACTAAGGAGTGAAGCTCCCTTGTGCCCAGGAAACAGAGATCTCTACTTAGAGACTTTAAATTTGGCCCTAGTTTTAAGTACTGGTGGAGAAGACTTTATATATGTGACCAGCCTGCTCTGCCTTTCAGCAGAAGTTGTGCAGTGAGACATGAAATGATCTCAGCTATGAGTCTGAGCACCTTGAAAAGGTTTAGCCTGATATAAAATTGTTTTTCACTGTGTCAAAATAGGTTGGTCTGTTCACAGCACAGCAGCAGGGTCTCTGAAGAATTCTGCTGCTCCTCTCATGGAGCAAAGAGGGTGAAACCCTTATGGATGAGAGTGGGAGTAAGTGCAGTCCATGGTCTCTGCCTAAAATTAACTTTATAGAATCCCAGAATGGTTTGGGTTAGAAGGGACCTTGCCCAGTTCCACCTATGCAGGGACACCTCCCACTGTCCCAGGCTGCTCCAAGCCCCAGTGTCCAACCTGGCCTTGGGCACTGCCAGGGATCCAGGGGCAGCCACAGCTGCTCTGGGCACCCTGTGCCAGGGCCTGCCCACCCTGCCAGGGAACAATTCCTTCCCAGTGTCCCATCTATACACACTCTGCCAGTTTGATATTGGCCTTGGAAAACCATGAGCGAACTGGTTTCTGTGGCTTCAAAATACCTACAGAACTGATTGCAGAAAATTATTTTGCTAATGAATTCACTTTGTGCAGTACTTCTAATGATTTCCTGTTAATTGAAGTCCATTATCTTATCAAAACCCATATCGTTTTGGGGTCAAATAATTCTAATTAGCCCACGAGAAATGAGACTGGGGGAATAATGTGTTTTCATAATTCTGCACTGCACTTGCTAATTCTAAAATGCCAGAGGACTTGATGGTTCATGTGATTGGCAAGGGAGAAGGGGGAAAAGAAAGACCTTTTTTTCTGACAGTGCTAGAGATGTAGCTCCAAATAACCTACTTACTGGTCCAAAAGCTCTTACTGTCATTGAACCCGGCTTGATGGATTATCAGCACAGAAAGGAAATGGTTTCACTTCTCTTTCTCCTAAGTCAGCATTTGCATCACAAAATGCATGGCTGGAGGCACCTGGCACTATTTCTATTTGTCTGTTTAGGGTGGTGGGGAGCAAAGAATTCTGAGCTGGCTCCCCTTTCGCCAGGAGGGATTTGGGCATGTCTGACCAGGCTGGCACTGCTCCCTCCCACCTCAGGGCACTCTGGGCATTCAAATTGCACTTCTGTAGGTCTTCCCACCTAATGAATTCAAGATACTTTAGAGATGTGAACAAACTGTTCGGAGAAAGAATGGATGTTGTTTATCTCGCACTCAAAAGATAAGGGAGAAGCAGCAGAGTAGCTCAGATTCTCCAAACTGCTGAGTGACTGACTTTCATTTAATTAATTAAAGTTTGGCAGCTGAATATCACTGGTTAGATCATTGTGAAAAAAAAAAAGAGGGGTCCTATTCCTATGAGCTTTGTGAGGTTTTCTTTCTTGGACTTTCTTTATATAAACACCTTCCATATTAGCTCAAAACCCGTGAAGCTGGAACTGTTTGGAAAAACAGGAATAATCTAAAATAGATTTGTACATGGAGAAATATTTCAAAATATTTCAAGTATTTCCGTTCAGATAGAGTGGAAATAGAGAAAATCAGAAAAAAAAGTATAAATCAGAGATAAGAATGCAGCATTCAAATCAGTGCAAGATTGCAATTAACAAGCCAAGATACTGGAGTATGTCCCACAGAACAGGACCTGGCATGTGGCATTGCAAAGAAATCCATGTGTAAAAATAAACAGGAAAACAGGAGAGTTTGTCTATTGCTATCAAATCATATTTTGAATGTAAAAATTGTTGCTACTCACACAAATCAAAAAAGCCTATGCTTGCACTGAGACATAATTGCTCAGAGTATTATCTTTTGGTAATTAATTAAAAATCAAAATTCCACAGAATTTTGGCCACATTGATCATGGTAATTTTTCTGAAGGTCAGTTAACCCTATGAGTACTCAGGACACAACACACCTGGAGTATCTCAGGTCTGACGACACTCACCAAGAGTTCACCCTGAACATTTTCTCAGGTGTAAGAGTTACTTTTCTATGTTGCTCTGCTTCATCAGGTGGATGTAAGTTCAACACACCATAAATAGCTCTGAAGGATGTAGACATTTTTAATCCAAAAAATGGGAGACAGACTGGAAGGAAAAGAAGAATTTGAAAAAGGTGAGTGATGATGCTGGTATTTAGTCATTACATCTTCAACATATTGGGGAAGTATATTCTTCACCATCTCTTCTGCACCCTGGTGAAGTAAAGAGTGTCTTCTCTCCTTGAAGTTTTTCTGTGCTATTAGAAGGAGCTTTAAGCTTATGGCTAGGACTTAATTAATTATTTTACATCTTCTGCTCCTTCATATAAACTGCTTCCTTATAAAAAATCTTTGATTGTTTGTTATACATTTTTATGAGCTCTGCCTTTTGCCAAATACTGTGATGTTGATTAATGGAGTGAACTTAATCCATTAAGTTCAAAATGTATTGGAAACAGAAGGTGAAAAGGGCAGTTTTACACAAATTAATCCCAGAATGATTATTGATTATAAATGTTTTTCACTATTTGCTTTATTATTTTATATTCATAAGAAGTTGGTTATTCTTTCTGTTGTGATAGAATAAATATTCATGTTCACAGTTTTACTAAATGTAACATAACTTTTAACTGCCTTAAGACAATGTTTTCACAGTCATTTCATTAGCTATGTAAATCTTCCATGTTTAAAACTAATAATACTTATTTACATTACAAACGAGTCACTAATTTGATAATGCTGGATAACAAAAGTTACACTTTATGATAATCATGTTTATCTTATGTTAGCAAATACAGAACACCACTAGGAAAGTCCAAATGCCTATTAAAATTCTTTCTTGTATTTCCTGTACTGACTGGGAGTTCTCCCATTAAAAAAGGATCTCTCTGTCATTATAAAGATGGGATTTTTCCTCTTGTTACCTTTAATTTCAATTATTTCCAGTAGTTTTCTGATGTCTTAGAGCTGGGATGTTCCTGCTTGTGATACAGAAGGGAGTTCTCTCCCTGACTGCTTCATGAATTCTATTCCCTTTCTTGGAGTGAAAGGCAATAAAAAGTATTGTAGTCACTGAGGCATTTGGATTTGACTTTGAATGCACTCAGAGAGTAGTTTTATTTGAAATAAATAAATAAATATGGCACTTTTGAAATAGCCACTGTTCAGAGGAGCATTGGTGTGCTATAGCCCCTACAATGACTTCCATGAGGTGATCTCAAAAACCAGACACCAACAAAATCCACTGAAAAAAATGAGTCTTACTGGTTTTAGGACATTTGAATCCAGAATCCACACGGGTTTATGAATCTTCTTCTTGATATAAATGTGGGGTATCACAATATAAATAATACTACTTAACCCAAAATTTATACTTTAAAATAATGAGTTGGAATGAGTTTAAAGTAATGAGTACGAAATGCCTCAGTGTATTATTCACAGATGTGCTTTCCCAGGCATCTTCCTGGCTTCTTAGGGGAAGATCTAGTGGCTGAGCTGTGGTAAACTGGGCATTTTCAGCTCTCCTGATCTCAGTTGCTGCTTACCAGTCCTGTTTGTGTCCAATACACAGGCTTGCAGTGTGTCCCAGGGCACTTCTGCAGAATTCATTGTCTTCTGCTCCTTAAAATTTTGGTGATTTCCATTTCTTTTCACTTTTCATTGGGGTAAATTTTGTTTTCATTGTTCTCTGTTTTCTAAGCAAGAGGAAGATTTAGGTTTGATCTATGCCAGATTGAGCTCAGCATAATTTAGAAATGGTAGACCTCTCCAACCCTCAGTACCAGGGACCTTATTGGCTCTTGGCACAGCTCCTTTTGCTTCCCTTTTCCTTTCTTTATTGCACCATAATTATTCAAATCTTCTTAAGTTTCTTAAGTCTTTTTCTAAAAACAAGTTTTATTCTCTCCCCTTTCTTTTTTTCTTCTTTTTTAGTTCCCAAAACAGTAGGAAACTCTTTCATTTTGAATCAAAAAAAGGATAAAATGAGTATTTGACAGTGTTCTGGGACTTTTTAAGTAAGTTGCATGTATCAAACATGTTCAGGTTTTGACATGTTCTCCTATTGTCCACATGTATTTTTAATGACAAGTTGTGTCAAGTGCATCTGCTTTAATCTCATGTATTTTGGCAGTTCCTTAACTGGAAGACTTTAGTACGTGAGGTTGCCACAAAAGAATTTCCTTTCATTTTCTTCCTCAACTGACAAAAACAGAAGGGCCTTTACATTTTTAATGACAAAGAGAGTTTCTGCATTCAGGAAAAAAGGGGAAAAACCACCTTTTTGAGAAATTAGGCTGCAGCACACATTTGTACACTCCTTCTGTCAGAACTCAAGGAAAAAATTGTACAGACAAGACATCACTGTTGCCCCTTAAAGCTTTGCTACCTATCACAGTTTTGAAAACCTTGCCACAATAAACTTGCATGCACTTGACATTAATGGTTGATCCTCAATAAGAGAAACATCCTTTTACATGAAAAGGATCATTAAAAAAACAAGTGGAA
The DNA here is from genome assembly GCA_013400855.1 of Buphagus erythrorhynchus. Taxonomy (NCBI): domain Eukaryota; kingdom Metazoa; phylum Chordata; class Aves; order Passeriformes; family Sturnidae; genus Buphagus; species Buphagus erythrorhynchus. Next base: position 7,564 of record VZTT01052580.1, read on the forward strand.
AATATATGTTTTGAGGAAGAGGTGAGGATCAGCTGTGAACCTGCTTTGCTTGTTGCCTACTGCCAAGGGAATGAACACTGATTATTAACAAAAAATTAACAAAGGAAGGCTGGAAAAGGTCTTAAATCTAGAAAACTTTTTTTTCCCCGATGGTTCTTTCTAACTACAGCTCCCGTGCTCCCCTATATTAAGAAGGAAACACACAAATTTAAGCCTGTGGTTGTTAAAGATGTTTCAATTTTGCTTTCTTTTTGCAAAGCTTAACAGCTTGCATAGAAAATAAATAAAAAATAAATTATAGATATGAACACAAACTATTTTTAATTTAATATTTATTAAGTGAGAATGTGATGTAAAATGTTTTGTGAATTAATGAAAACTATTTTATCTTTTGAAAATGAACCCTATCACAGCTCTTCTGCTTCAAAATGCATTACAATGACAGGTTTTCCTTTCTTCTCCCTTGAAAAATTCTTTGCTATATATTTGTTTCATAGTAAATAAGAATTTTGAATTTAGATTAGCAGAATGATTCAAGGAAATAGACCTCTGCATTTCTTTAACATTTTTAATGAACTGTGAGAAAACAAGCTAAATCATTTTGTTCTTTCAACCCTGCCACTGTATGTCTACTCTGCTGAAATATTTACTAGCATTTACAAGAGCTCTCACTCTCCCTTCCAAAACATTTTCAGTATTTGAAAAAAAAAAAAGCCCTCTAACCTGGTATAGAATCTTGTATGTGGCAGTCATAATGTGTAGCCATGCAGATGAACTTGCAGGTATCGCCCAAAATTCCTTCTGTGGATACACTGACGGTTATTTTCCTGCAGCAAATCCCTTTCCCCACTGCTCAGCCACACTTGACCTCACACTGAGTCTAATTGAACACTCCATGCTTGAATAATTTTGGAACGTGCTCCAGTCCCTGCTGCATTTGACAAGAGCCTCTCCCACCTGTGCACCCAATAATGACTTTTTTTAAATTAGTCCTATATCATAGGGAGACCTTACCTCATTCCAGCTTTGCAGCTGCTACCCTGTCGTTTTCTGAGATCTTACAAATTTCTGGTTGTCTTGCTGGGAAGAAGTGCTGGAGCTGCTTCCACAGGTGTCTGATAAAACTAAAGTAGACTAAAAAGGGGATTCTGCCCCTCTACCACTCAGGTGAGACCCCCCAGAGCTGTCCCAGCCCTGGGCCAGCACAGCAAGGAGCTGGAGCTGCTGGAGAGAGCCCAGAGGAGGCTCCAGGATGAGCAGAGGATGGAGCAGCTCTGCTGGGAGGAAAGGCTGGCACAGCTGGCATTGTTCACCTGGAGAGGAGAAGCTTTGGGCTGAGCTCAGTGTGGCCTTGCAGGGCCTGAAGGAGCTGCAGGAAAGATGGAGAGAGACAATTGGCAAGGGCTGGAGGGACAGGACACAGGGAATGGCTCCCAGTGCCAGAGGGCAGGGCTGGATGGGATCTTGGGAATTAGGAATTGTTCCCTGGCAGGGTGGGCAGGCCCTGGCACTGCAGGGTGCCCAGAGCAGCTGTGGCTGCCCCTGGATCCCTGGCAGTGCCCAAGGCCAGGTTGGACACTGGGGCTGGGAGCTGCCTGGGACAGTGGGAGGTGTCCCTGCCATGGCAGGAGTGGAACAAGATAGTCCTTGAGATCCTTTCCAACCCATTCTGGGATTCTATGGATTGACAATTTAGCCATTTGCTGTCTGGAGCAGCAGAAATTAGATAGCAATTATGGCTATTGTCATAAGCATCAAGTAGATGCTGAAACAAGTAATTCACTATTAATATGCAAGCTGTTGTTCAGAGTGACTCCATTTCCACATGTAAAGACATACTGTCCTCTCTTCCAGTATATCCACGAGCATTCCAATCCAAAAATCCCTTTTCCTTGGAATATAAATCTTGTTCAGATGCACATCTTGGCTGTCAAAGAGTACAAAAAGGGTATTGGCTGTGCCTGACTGGCTTTCTGTGCCAGCTCAGAATCTGTACTTCCTCACATATCTCAAGGGGAATCGTCTGCTTCCCCAGAGAAAAATAGAAATTTGTGTCCTTGCATTCAAGCTCCAGTTTTTAAACTTGCCTTTTTGCCCTGGACACTGGATAAAAATCAAGATTAAAGATTACATCTATGGTCAGTACAGGTCACTGTGCACCTGGATGCCAGTACCTGATACTCCTGTTTTGCTGGAGCTTTGTTCATTATTATTATCCACCCTCCGACAGAATACCACCAGGTTTACTTCCTCTCTCTGCAAGACTGATTTTCTGATCCTGTCATATTGCCTTCTCTACCGTTCAGTATCCAAAATTGGTGCAGACTGCACATTGATCCCAGACTGGGTGAGGCTGAAAATGGTGCCACCACTCTGGTGCCAGCTCCCTGCTCCAGCAGGGCCATCCCAGAGCACAGGGCACAGCAGTGTGTCCATGTGGCTCTGCAATATCCCCGGGGAGGAGACTGCACAGCCTCTCTGCACACTCTGCTCAGGGCTGGGCACTGCCCAGGGCAGAAGTTGTGCCTCCTGTGCAGGGGCAGTTCCTGGGCTCAGCCCCTGCCCGTGGCTCTGGAGGCATTGCTGGGCCTGGAGCAGAGCCTGGGACTGCTCTGAGGCTGCTGCACACAGGGACACACAGGGACAGACAGGGGCACCCAGGGACACCCAGGGACGCCCAGGGCTGAGGGCCCCTCTCAGCTATCTCTTCCTGAGGCTGAACATACTCAAATTGATGATGAAGTCTCTTTTCAGTAAGTGCCAGTCTGAAATCCCTATTTAAGGTCCAAAGGCTTTTCCTCAGCCCTTTGTTTACCTTTCATTCCACTGTATTTATATCCAAGAAAAATAGTGCTGAAGAGATCTAATTGTATTTTAGCATGTCCTTTATGGAACTAAAGACTGAGACATAAAAGAAGGAACAGCATTTATTTTCAATCCAAGCAAATAACTATTTGTGTTGCTGTAACCAAGACGAAGTCCAACCCCAAACAAGCCAGTCTATGTCCTTCAGTTTTGGACAAAGCTTTCAGCTCCAGCAGCTTTTCTTAGTCCCTTTTCCCTGGTATGCTTAGCTCCATATAATACCTGTGTATGTTTTATAAATACACTTTGTCTCAAATCTTGTGCTGCTGTTGGTGTTCCCTGCCAGTTCTGATCACCCATATCAGTGTGCCTTGGCAGATAACTCCAGCTGTCAATGCCATTTGCCAGCTATCCAGGTGGGAATGTCCACATCAGGTCCTGCCTCACCTTCAGCTGAGTGTGGTTCTTGTTGTTATAAACTCTCTTTATGGTCCCATTTCATTGTTTCAGCTCATATTAATCTCAACTTCCCTTCTATATCACGTTTCTTTGCAGTCAAAATATTTCTTGTCTCCACTAAATTAGTTTCTCCTCTGAATGCTGAATTCATTGTTTTGAAAATAACTGAAAATAGACTCCTTTTTTTTTCCTCTTCTGAAATCTCAGCACAAGGATAAAATTGCCGTTTTTCAAACCAAAGAGATTGCAGAAAGGAGAACTGTGGATAAGCCATATTATTTAAAAATCTACATCGTAGTTCTCATCCTCTTCTTAGACAGGAAAATAAAGAAAATTACAATGTGGCATTTGTTACATCAGAATGCAATTACTAATTTTATGGTGATACAAATAAATGAAGCTACCAAAATGTCTGTTTCTTTAGCACTGTAATCCATTTTAATTCATGTCCTAGGAAATTAATGACACAGGGAATTGCCTATATATCAGAACGCCTTGTACATAGGTGGAGCAGCACATATACAGGTTTAATCTAATGTAGCAGTGCACATCTGCTCTTTTAAAATGCAGGCCTGACAGTTTGCTGAAGTCTGGCTTTGATCATGACAACAGCCCATTTCCCAAGAAGCTTCTAGATTCAGGTTTTAGTGAAGACACTGTCAGTTTAGTGTTAGTTACATGTATACAAATCAATATTTTAGACAAGCTATACTTTTCTTTCTTTTTTTCCTTCAAAGGCTAGATTTGAAAAAAATAAATATTATGTTCTTGTTTTGTATTGGGATTTTTCCTCCTATTCCTTTTGGGGGAAAAAAAAGGTAATGTTTAAATTTTCCAGCTGTTGCTTTATACTGTGATATTTTATGTTAGGTTGCCTCAGCCATGTCAAATGATATAAAGTTACATGATGTAATTATGTGACTTGCATTGAGTTATCTCAATATGACATAGCAGGCAGGCCTGCTGGAAAAGACACACTTTCCTGGAAACTGCAGATAAATTTTCTGAGAGTGGAGAGCAGTTAGTAGTGGCTGCCCTGGGTAACAACATCAGGCCTGACATTCTGCAGTATATTTATAATTGATTTGGTGGATGACTTGGTAAATGTCGCTGATAACAGAAAATTCCTTAGACTAAAGAAAACCTCACAGAATTGTAAGATTTCCCAAAGGATCAAGTCAAACTGGGTGACTGAATAATATGGTGATAACATGGTGATAATATGTTGATAAAATGTAATGTATAACCATAACACTTTAATGTAGAAGGTAAATAATCTCTTCCAACATGACTTAACTGCGTAATACATCAGTGCGTTCAGAATTGAACAATATTCCTGAGATCTTACTGAAGGTGCATCTGAATTTCCCTATGGATCATGCTTCTGTTTCCACTGGCATTGATGGATCCTCAATGATGGCTCAAAATTAACAAAGACTGGAAATACTGTAAAACAAAAATCTTAAGGCATCCTCTAGGAAGCTTCTTGATTTTTTTCCCTAGCTCTGATTTAGCTGTGCTGTTCCATGTCACTTGCTCCCATGTCATCAGTATTATCACCAGAAAAGCGTTATACTCTGCTGCCACATCATCACAATTCCAGAACACAAAAGGAATAGATTCTGAAAAGGGGAACACTAGCAAAAATCAATCAAGATTTGCAACCTACAGTCTGTTAACCATGTTGTCACCTTCAACATCTGTTGGAATGCAGAATGATTTATTCTTTGATAAATGCTGTCCTCCAAATATATTCTTCTGTATTTTCTGAATAATTCTGATGAAAAATTTGTTCTCTCCATTTTGGTTGTTTGGTGTGTCTAGTCTGGATGGGGGTAGATGGGTTGGTTTGTGTTGTCATCAAGTGCTGCCCACAATATATTTTTTTCTATTTACTCCCAGTAGGAGAATAGAGCTGACAAACAAGTGATGGGTTGTAACAGGGCTGCAGTGGCCTCCTAAAAAACTCTTGAACACTGGCAAATTTTTGCACACTCTCTTACATGTGGTCTTTTAATAGTTCATGTTCAGTCTTCCTCCTGGTCCTGGTTTGCTGTCCAACACCTATTTCAGCCGATTGTTTCTTTTATTTAATTCTTGTTCCAGGTACCTGCACTCACACATCTTCAGTTGCTGCTGTTTCTGTCTTAGTTATCTAGAGTCACTGAAAAAAACCCCACTGCTCTCATTCCATTACAATGTTCCATTGTTCCCAGGCCATTTCAACAGACAGAACTGGCAGTGGCTGATTCCCCAGTCAAAGGGGCCTCAACAGCTGGGAGAGTTGGGCAGGGACAAAACATCTGAAATTCAACCAAGGCAATGCAAGTCCTGCTCCTTGGCAGGATCAAGCCCAGCACCAGCAGAGACTGGGGGGATCTGCTGGAGCAGCTCTGTGGGGAAGGACTTGGGGGTGCTGGGTGTAGCTGCGGGTTAGGGACTTAACCCTTTGGAGCAGCGGAAATAAGACACACAGCTACATGGTCCCTCTCATGATAGGAAAGAGACAACTTTATTCTAAAACACACTGCTTAAGTAGAGTCTCCCGCAACTCCAAATACAGAATAAAGCTGATTGGTGCAGAGAAAGTAACACCTCTTCTCAGGCCTAGACACGTATCCAACAGATGTCCTTATCTTTGTTATTAATTCTTCTCTTCTGTTTACATAGAGGAAAACAGCTGGCTTTGGGAAAGAACCCTGGCTAAGCCTGAGAAAGCTGGACTGGAAAAACTCTCACAAGTTTTTCTGGGCCTGGACAACCACACTGGGGACATGGAGCTGTCCCTGAGCCAGCAGAGTGTCCTGGGGGCACTGGGGACACGGAGCTGTCCCTGAGCCAGCAGAGTGTCCTGGGGGTGCTGGGGACACGGAGCTGTCCCTGAGCCAGCAGAGTGTCCTGGGCCATGGGGAAGAGCCCTGGCAGCAGGTCAGGGGTGATGCTGTCCCTGTGCCCAGCCCTGGAGGCAGCTCTGCAGTGCTGTGTCCAGCTCTGGATCCTCAGCACAGCAGGGACAGGAGCTCCTGGAGCTGAGCAAGGGCTGGAGCATCTCAGTGCCAGGAAAGGCTGAGGGAGCTGGGGCTGCTCAGCCTGGAGAGGAGCCCCAGCTGAGAGGGGCCCTCAGCCCTGGGTGTCCCTGGGTGTCCCTGTGTGTCCTTGTCCATCCCCGGGTGTCCCTGGATATTCCTGTCTGTCCATGTCTGTCCCTGTGTATCCCTGTGTGTCCCCGTCTGTCTGTCTGTCCCTGTCTGTCTGTCCCTGTCTGTCCCTGTCTGTCCCTGTGTGTCCCTGTCTGTCCCTGTGTGTCACTGTGTGCAGCAGGCTCAGAGCAGTCCCAGGCTCTGCTCCAGGCCCAGCAATGGCACCAGAGCCACGGGCAGGGGCTGAGCCCAGGAACTGCCCCTGCACAGGAGGCACAACTTCTGCCCTGGGCAGTGCCCAGCCCTGAGCAGAGTGTGCAGAGAGGCTGTGCAGTCTCCTCCCTGGGGATATTGCAGAGCCACATGGACACACTGCTGTGCCCTGTGCTCTGGGATGGCCCTGCTGGAGCAGGGAGGTGGCACCAGAGCAGCTATTTCCAGCCTCACCCATCCTGGGGCACTGTGATTAAAGGAGGAAGCTCTATGAGTGGAGAGTAGGATTTCAACACAGGGAGCAAAATTAATTACCTCAGAAATTAATTACCTCAGAAATTAATCTGTGGGCTGTTAAAACACAACTTTAAAAATATTTTTTCCCTATGGTTAGCATGTGGTTGATCCAGAGGACTTTAAAATGAAAGAAGTTCAAACCAGCCTTTCAAAAGGCTTGTCCCAACTTCCAGAAACTTTTGTTTAAAATTGTCTTCCAGATTTTTTATTTAGTCTTTCACCTACTTGTTAGTGACTGCCAGGGCTCTGCAAATCACAAATGTAAATATGGCTAATTCTGTCTTTAATTCTATTAATATTTTTATGTTCATCATTAATACAATAATTTGCTACAGAAGAATGAAGATTTATTATACTTTGTCTCTTTAATTTAGGAATCAATCAATTAAAAAAGCTGCTCTCCATATCCTGTTTCCAATGAAAAGAAAGTTCAAAAGTTTAATTACCATAGCCCTACTAAGTTTGCATTTGGACTCAAAGTAGACAAAATAGAAGAAAAAGCTGATGGAGTATCAGCTGATCTTGTCTTAGGAGAAGGTGAGAAAAATCAATGTAAGGAAGACATAGAAAGGAAATGGAAAGTGTTGAAAGATAAATGAAGGTCTTTCATCTAGCAGTGAATATACTATGACAAAAAAAAAAAAAGATCCAATGGAGATGAAAAATAAAGTGTTGGAAAGAGACATCTATAAGGTGTAAAATATCTGGACCAAAGGTGAAGTAGGAGATTAAAGAGTAAAGTCAGGCAAGTGTAAAAACACCTGATAAAAAGGTTTAAAGGTGGACAATAAAAAGAATCGTGCTGGAGGTTAGGATAAATAAAATATGTTGGATTGCCAAAAATAACAAGATGATGTTGAAGGGGACTGTGAGACACCGTAAAAATCGTTCAGAAGTGCCTTTTGTAAAAAACATGTACAGTGAAAATAATACATAAACCAAATATATACAGTTTAAAATTTGAGCCTGAGTTTACAACTGAACATGTGCAAATACAAAAATTCCCATTTTGCTTTGTGAGTGTCTGAGTTCTTCCAGATGCTCAGGGAGCTGGCATGAGATCTAGTGAAATAAACTTTGAAAATTCTTCAGTTCACCCACCCAGCAGGATGACATTCCCAAACAGAACTGGAATGCAGTTCTTCATTCTGCATCTGCAATGATTCATTAGAATCAGGTGTAAGCCAACATAATTGCTGAATTTAACCAGGGCTCTATTTTTGCAGCAATTGCAGCGGTTAAAGGGAGTTTCCACTTTTCATCTGAGCTGGCTTGTTTTGCTCTGAAATGGATTAGAGGTGCTTGTGCCTGCACTTAGCCGGTGGCAACCACAGGGCTGGATAAGTCTTTCTAAGCACTTCTCTCATAATTAAGACATTAAAACACATGAGGATAGATAAATAGGTAACTAAATCAAAATTAAGAGAGCCACAAAGACTCACTTGAAAGCTTCTCTTGAAAGCTGCATACAGAAAGTATTTGAAGTGTTTTCCCTTTTTTCTCTCACCATTTTGAAAATTCCATTCTTTTAATGATGTGCTTAAAAGTATTTGTAATATTAATCAACAATGTGTGATTGTTCACATTTCTTTTTATTGGTTTCAGTAATCCAGGGCAAAATATAGTATTTAAATCATGTTATAAATAGCCAGCATGGTTTATTTTTTCCCCAGAGGCACATGGTTATACCCCAAAGGCCCGATGCACTCAGTGAGATTGGATGGGGGATAAAAGAGAGAACAGAAATTTCAGTAGAATACAGGAATAGTGGGAGAGAGAAATACAACAGTTTACAGCATATAATGTCATTTATGCTGCATTTGTTGTTGAAATACATAATTTACCACATTTTCTGCACAAAATCCAGGTTGGCAGAATTATTCCACCTTTTTATACAGTGACTACTGTGAATTGTTTAGAATAAAAAAGAAGAAAGGCTATGAGGGATTATAATAATTGATAATATTTTGCAATAATGAGATAATAAAATTGTGTTTTTTAGAGGCTGTACAGAAAGCATGTCAAAAATACCATTTCGGGGGGAGGTGGACGAATTAGGAACAGATGAATCTTGTATTATTTTTATTACCAAAAAAAAGGTTTTGTTAATTTCAGTTTTTCATAAAGTGTTAAGCCACTTTTAGTGGCTTAAATAGAATAATACCAGGAAGAGCTGGTAAAATGACAAGGATCCCCCATTTTGACTGTGAATAAAAATATTGTATTAATGTAGTTTTTAGGATAGGTGGGGAGGTTGTTGGTTTGTTTTAAACCATAATAGTTTAAATCAGATTTGCTACTGTAAAATGTTTGACCTGCTATAAGAGAGAGTAAATTAAAGGCAGCTTTCATTTAAATGAAGAGTTTGAAGGAAGGGTTTGAGTGTCATTGGCTCTGATTGCTCCTGCTATTTTTTATTAATGATATTTCACCATCTGGCACTGAATACAACTTCCCCATGGATTGAGCAGGTTCATCCAAGTTAATTTCCTGCCCCTGAAACATTTCAGGATACGTCTCTGTTTAGACCCCCCTAAATTTTCTAGCTCAGGAGAATATCTCAAGTTTTGTCGAGAGCAATTGGTTGATGTTTATAAGGGAGACAGAAGCACATCTGCCCAGAAACTTGTCCAAAACTTCTCTCACCTATTCCATCCACAAACACAAATTTGAAATTCCAGTAGCTATCCCAGCAGGATGCCTAGGAACTGTATGTACAGGTCTGTGAAATAGCCACTCGCTCTGGTGTTCTTCTTTTCACCTTTCCTTTCTTATTTTCTGCTTCTTAAATCACACTGTTGCAGACCAATCCTCAGGCTTTTCCTCTGAGTTTTGTATTTCAGGAGCCGAGTTAGTTGCTATAAATTGTGGGTGGAAAATGTGAGAAGACTGAATACAGGCCTGTGTTACTGTGTGTGGGATTTGCTGTGTCACTCAGCAGAGACTGGATACAGCACATTTTATTTACTCTTCCCTAGGACATAACAACTCCACTGTTTTATCTGCATTCATCTTCAGTACATTTACAGGTGGTAGGAAAGGTCCTTACCCAGAACTGGGCTCACTCTTTACAATAATATGGATCAACCATGAAATTTGTCTCCAGAGATGTCCAAGGAAGGACTGGGTGTGGCACTCAGTGCTCTGGGCTGAGTAACAAGGTGAGGTTGGGCACAGGTTGGACTTGATGATCTTGAAGGTTTCTGTGATCACTAGATCCAGGAATTTGGGTTGTGCCCATGTCTGTTCTATTTTTCTCTATGATACCAAAAGTAGGACAAAGAATCTTAGTGAACTAAATCACCAAAAGCATATTTAATGGTAAATTCTCTTGAGTTAAAATACTTATTGATGCTGAACATATGTATAACATAATCTGCAAAGCAGTGTAAGGTAATTAACTCAATTATTTCTCTCTACTTCTCCCTGATGATGGGTGAAGATTTCTCTGATGAGGGACTTCTGATCTACGTAGGTTGCTTGAAATTTAGAGCAGCAGCTCTATCAAGAGCTGTGACCCTTGATGCTGTGACCATAATCAAAGGAACTTGTCCTACTCTTCCCCAAATTAGAGCAGCTGTAACTGAGAACAAGCATCTTGAAATGTTTTGAAACAATGAGGAAAGACATTGCTTATTCATATTCCTCAAGGCAAATTTTTTTGGTTTTTCTTCTCCTCTTTGGTAAAAAAGAATTGATCTTTGAATTTGGGAGGTAGACCTTCCACAAATTCCAATTGCAAAGATCAAGGAATTAATGGATGAAGGAAAACACTCTGTTTTCTATCAGTCTGCTCTAACTGAAATAGGCTTGTTGGCAGTTTCAGTTAAACTGCATCTGTTCAGAGAAAGGAAGAGGAGTTCAACCATCTCAGTCACGTTTCATTAACAGAAAAGTTCAAACCTTGTTTACATAGAAATCTGCAGAAATTATAATATTTGATTGAGTGTAAGAATTTTTATATAACTTGCAGAAGGACTGAATTGAGTTAAATTCAAGCTCAGAAGAAAAAGAACAAGTATGACTTCATGCTGTAATTAAGGTCATAATAAGAACCAAGCACACTGTTCTGGTATGCACTGGAAGCTGTTTTGCTTTGAAATCAAATTAATTGTCCCAAGTTATCCCTGTTATGTGATCTCTTGATAAGTTGGTTTGTTTTGATTACAACTCTGAAGGTAATTAAAAGATAATCACTGTGTCACAAACACAAGCATACAATCCAGCCAGGAAAGAAGCAGAACACACTGAATGACATCTTTATGCTTCTATAACAGCAACTTACAGAGTTCTGCCCTCACCCCAAAATTATTTTAGGACTCCTAAGTTCTTGGCTCCTTCATGCAATGGTGTCTGCTGTAGAAAACTAGAGCATTTCCAGTGCTCTGCAGCTCTGGGCTTCTTTGCTCAGGTGAGACCCCACTTGCAGAACTGCCCCAGCCCTGGGCCAGCACAGCAAGGAGCTGGAGCTGCTGGAGAGAGCCCAGAGGAGGCTCCAGGATGAGCAGAGGATGGAGCAGCTCTGCTGGGAGGAAAGGCTGGCACAGCTGGGATTGTTCACCTGGAGAGGAGAAGCTTTGGGGTGAGCTCAGTGTGGCCTTGCAGGGCCTGAAGGAGCTGCAGGAAAGATGGAGAGAGACAATTGGCAAGGGCTGGAGGGACAGGACACAGGGAATGGCTCCCAGTGCCAGAGGGCAGGGCTGGATGGGATCTTGGGAATTAGGAATTGTTCCCTGGCAGGGTGGGCAGGCCCTGGCACAGGGTGCCCAGAGCAGCTGTGGCTGCCCCTGGATCCCTGGCAGTGCCCAAGGCCAGGTTGGACACTGGGGCTTGCAGCAGCCTGGGACAGTGGGAGGTGTCCTTGCCGTGGCAGGGAGTGGAACTGGGTGGGCTTTGAGGTCCCTTCCAACCCAAACCATTGTCCATTTGTCTTATTTAGTTGCCATAGTGCAGCTGAAATATTTTGAAGCTAAAGAATCAGCTGTATGTGTCGTAACACCTATAGTGGAAAGTGCTAATGAAGTTCAAAGGACAAGACAAAAAAAGAGCCAAATAATTCTGTGTTTTTCCCATCCAACAGGTGGGCTGAGGTGCAATTTTCCATCTTGGGAAGTATTGCAGATCTCCATGGTATACAGCAGATAACTGAATCCAACAGGTTCCTGCAGCTGGCAGGAGTGAGGCAGCTGAAAAGCGACAGCACAAGGTCTCTGTGCATCCACACAGGCCCGTCTTACTGGTGGCATTCTGCCCAATTCTCCTATCACATCATTATTTAATCCACTCTGCAGACTTTCACTGTAACTCAGGCTATAAAATCTTTAGGGAATGGGCAGTTGTTTGAGCTGTCCACTAAAACACCTTTACAGGTGACTGAAATATAAACACTAGTAGGCTCAGATTTGTTCTCACAGGCCAGGCTTAATATTGTGATCTGAAAGAAACAGTGGAATTACTGTACAAAATACAACTACATAAAGCATTAATAGCCATATAGTGTAGGGAATTATCCTAAATGGACTGGGAAACTGTAGGAGAATATCTTTCTCCTTTTATATGAAGGGTGGTGTCTCTGAGAGTTAAAGAGCCAAAGATTAATCATGGAGCTTTGGATAAATAGGGAAATAGGAATGTTGCTGCTATTAGAAATTACTAATTCCACCTCAGCCTCAATGAACACTCATTCAACATTGTTAAACACTGACATTTTTAGGGATAAATAGTAAATCTTTCAAAAAGAGCTTTTTAAATTTATCTGAAGGTTGAGAGGCAACAAAGCATCACCAGGTGCCTGAATTTCCCTGTTGAAATGATTTCATTGAATTTATTCTTGTTGTAATATTGATAGTGCAACATCCCAGTTATCTCTGCATGCTTGCAAATATGCATGGGATCACAAAACCTATTGTGCTTGTTCACTTGAAAAATATGACATGCTTTTACTTAACTCTCAATAATTAAGATTTAATGAAGGAATTACATCCCTTTTTTTCCTCCTGGACCACTGTTTGTGTTACTGGTGTCTCTTGCTATATGTATTCTTTCTATTCCTGTACCTCATTAAACAGAGAGAGGGAAAATCTCGTGGCGTTTTAAAACATATTTTAAATACTTCAAAAACTTTTGGCTGTCTGTGTAGTTCTCTTATGCCAGTTCATGGTCAATGCAAAATGAACTCGCGGAACCCAAACTCTCCCAAAAAGTGAAACGCTCCATTAGTCACCACTTCAGTAGAATATTCCAAATCTTTGATAATAAATTTTTACCTTGGGCAATGGCCAAGTAACCCACTGAGACATTTTAGAGAAATTAGAAACTCTGCTTTCCAATGAGCTCTGTTCATTCAGACCCCACGACATCCACAAGAGTAACAGGACTGAGTATTAGTGATGTTCTGTTCCACGGGAGAGGAATGCTGGTACAGGGATAATGTCTTCCCTGAAAATATTTAATCCGGAAGAAGATTGTTCCTGTCTGGTTTATTCCCAAATAGATCTTTCAGCACAGAGCATCATCCCAGTGCAGCTTTTCTAATATGGATTAAAATACACATCAGAAACGCTCCTGCCAGGTTCACGGTACTCCTTGTTCTTGCTCCACTGACCAATCCTATTAAACAAAAGGTAAAATCTTTGCCCCTGGATCTGACACTCCCTGTTTCTCATTGCAGAACAGCAGGTCCCCAATGAGAGCCAAAGCAGTAGTGTTACCCACACTCCAGTTGGGATCACCAGCCAGCCTGGGGGAGCTGGGGAGCTACAAAAGTCACAAGAAACTCTCATTTCATTGGAACTATCACAGCCTGGCACAGCTGCTTTGCTAATTAGTGGTCCAAACTTTGTTGTTCTGACAGGTTTACAGGGTGCCAGCACTGGAGGATTCACTCTAGGAAAGACCTTCACTGG
>VZTT01052581.1:8266-44537 GCA_013400855.1 Buphagus erythrorhynchus
AACAACAAAAAAAAACCACCACATGATATTCTAAGGCACCATGCAACTCTACTAGAACCAGTCACCTGAGGCTTCAGGAAACCCCATTTTTCCAGGGCACCTTAACTCACACTCTCACTGAGATCAGCTGAACTTTTGAAACCCACAATGAAACATTCCACATCAGTACATGGCAATATTTAAGTGAGAGGGATGGAGAGGGACATAACCAGAAGACAACAAAATGTGATATAGTTTTGTAAGTCACAGAAGGTACTGAGAACACAGTTAATATAGAAGTTTTAACAAAAGTTGTTGGTTTGGGGACTCATTTTCTCATCCAAAGAAAAGAGGTTCTTATTAATGTAGCAATTTAGCAAAAAATTCAGACTAAAAGTGACCATTGCATAAATCCTTGAGCTATTGCTTCAAGTGCAGATATGAAGTCCATTTCTAAATGAACACCACACACATAGATGCCTAATGTGATACTGCAGTAACATAATAGACATCTCTTCGTATTACACTAAATTAATCAACGGCTTTTATGCTTGTTCAGCAGTGCCCAACAGCACCAGTATCATGTCAAACAGCAATTAAAACTCAAAAAAAGCATGCCCTAAATGTGACAGATCTAAACAGTAAACACACGATCTGTTATATTACACTAATTAATTGCCACTGACTTTTCGGATTAATTGTTGCAATGCTACCAAACATAGTTAAAGCCTGGAAACTATAAATTAAACACATGCATTTAAGGCCAGTTTGAAGTTATGTTTTAATCCAGCATTGATTTGAAACAATGAAATGCTTTTGCTCATCTAAAATGCATAATAGCAAACGTAAGCCAAAAGTCCTTGGTCAGGTAAGTGGTTCCTGGATGCTCCATTCTGCTGCTCCCACCAGTCAAGGCAAACACAGCATTGGACTCGGGATCTCCTTCTGTGCTACAGCTGCCCTGGTAGACTCAGGTGCTGGGCCCAGCACTGGCACATGTTCAAAGTCAGCACGCCCCTGGCAGCAAGCAGGAAAAGAGGGCAGGCCAAGGACAGTGTTCCCAAAGGAGTCATCCCATGGTGGGGCGAGGAGGGGCACAACAGCAGCACTTTGCAGGTGGTGATCTCTGGCATCCACAGAGCTGCAGAGCACAGCACAGGGAGTGCCTGATCCCCTGCCCCAGTGACCAACTTCCACGGAACACCCTTTATTTCAGCTTTATTTCTCGTCCACAGAGCAGTCTCTGCACACAGTTACTTGGTTACGTTTGTCACAGACAGGCAACCTTCTGCTAGTTTATAAAGAGGTGCACAGTGCTTTCTGCAGAAAAGCATTAGCAAAGCTAAACACATACTAGTGTTCAGATTACATAAGAAAACACTCCAGAAGTTCATCCTGCCCTTGACAATTCCCTCAGCCTCCCCTCCCCAGCCAAGGGTTAACAAATCCAAGTGTTTGTCACCAAGGATCTGCTGGGCTAGCTCTCTCGTCACCAGTTCCTGGTTTTGGTTTTCCAACTAAATAGCCAGAGTAACAGTCACCACTGTAACTGCATTCAGTGAGCTCATAACTTTGCATATGGTAACACAAATACCGTATGTTAGATAATGTGAGCGCCACAAGAATATTGTATTTAGTTTAAAAAAGGATTTTTAAGTAACAATTGCCGCTAGCACAGACCACCAGTAATTGCAGGAAGAACTTCTCCACGACCTCTGTGCAATGTTATTCACAGTATAAACATGAATTTCAACTGGTGCTCTAATGGCTTTAGGCACTAGGGAGTGGATACCACAAAACGTGAGTCACTACAACCTCCTCTTCTCTCTTAAAAAAATCTACACCAACATCAGAATCACCTTCTCCAACCACTTCCATACTTCCACGTACTGTGAGGAGACCAAGTGTTTAGGGACATAGAAGTGAAAACAAAAGGAAGGCCATGGGGCAGGAGCTCTAACTCAGCTGGCGACCCGCAAAACCTGGCAGTAAAGACCTCGCCCCCCTCTCCAGTACGCTTCGCTGGGAAGTCTGACCGCCCCTGCCAGCACGTCCCTCTAAGGAGATCCTGTTTGCCAAAGGGAAGTACCGGGCCACCGATCGGAGAAGTATGAAAGGCGTCACTCGTGACAGCCTGAGCCTGCCAGCAGGAAGTCTCGAAGGTGGGAGTGATCCCGAACTGCTTTCGGTGGCGTGGCTGGGAGGAGACGCGCTTCCCGACGCATTCTTCAGGTCGGAAAGCATGAACACAACACAGGATGGTCCTGCTAAACCCCAACCTGGCCAGCCTGTAGTGACTGCTGCCTTTGAAAGCACCAGCAGCCAAAACCGTGGGAGGGGAAAAAACACACAAACAAACAAAACAAAAACCGCCACCCCATATGTCCTCCTCCTGTAGCCCGTGGAAAAAGTACAGCAGGCCACAGTGTTGGCACCTATACTGGAACATTAGTTCCCACTTCCAGAAATTAGAAGCTTATGAGCCCCAAAATTCATCTTTAAAGCAGATCGAGGACAACTCCTCCCGAAGGTCAGGCTGAGATATCACGAACGGAGGAACGGTTTCGTAAGACACGTTCTCCACTAATAACTCAGTATTTCCCTTCTGATACATATCTAATTAGCCTAGGAGCAATTGCCCTCATTATGCGCTCAGCTCCCAAACCTGCTGCCTCCATTTCAGACCTGAAGCAGGGCTCGCCTGCCTGAAAAGGCCCGTCCTATCTATCACTCCACCGCTGCAGCACCTTTCAGTCCGTCTCAAGAGAACCTAACACAGACTCCCGAGCCTCCCCTGGGCAGTGGCCGCGGAGCCCTCAGGAGGGGCCAGCAGACGCTCCCAGACCTGCGGGCCGGGCACAGACAGTCACACAGGGCCTTGTCCCGGCGCTGCTTTCCCTGCCCGCGGGCGGAGGAGCCCCTCGGGCCGGCAGCTCCCCGAGCCCGGCTGAAGCCTTCCCCCGGCCGGCTGCGGGGAGCGGCGGCCCCGCAGGAGCACGACACGGCTCTGCGGCTGGAGCGGCCACCAGCACCAGCACCGACACCGCCCTGGCAAGCGGCACAGCGGGGCCGCCTCGGGCCGGCCGCCCCCTCCCCGCTCCGCCATGCCCGGCCCGCAGCCCCCCGCCCGCCCCCGAGGAGCGCACAAAGGGCCGCGGGGAGGGGACCCCGCCCGCCAGCCCCTCGCTTACCGCCGGCCCGGGGGGTTGTTGGTTGCCGTCCTTCGGGGCCCGCAGTACGGAGAGGGGCGGCGGCAGCGGCTCCCCTGGATCCCGGCAGCGCCGCTATGAGCGGAGCGGGGGCGGCGGCGGAACTGGCCCGGGCCTGCGCATGCTCCGGAGGCGGCGGGGAAGGGGCCGGGGCCGCGGTTGGGGCTGGCCGGCGGCGGTTGTGAGGCGAGGGGCACGAACCGGGTGGTGGTGGCGGCCTCGCTCCCCTCTGGCCGCTTGTCTCACGTAGAATTCTGGAATCATCAAGGTTGGAAGAGATCTTCAGCATCATCCAGTCCATCCGTCTACCTGGCACTACTGCTGTAACCACTGAACCTCATCACCCAGCGCCCAAGCCAGACGCCTCTTAACACCTCCAGGGATGACACTCCACCACCTCCCTGGACAACCTTTTCCAGCGCCTGACCACCCTTACAGTGAAAAATTTTTATAATATCTGATCTGAGTCTTCCTTGTCTCAGTTTAAGGCCGTTTGCTCTGGTCCCCTCACTGCAGGCACGGCAGAAGAGACCGGCCCCCACCTCAGCATCACCTCCAGTCAGGGAACTGTAGAGAGTGATGAGGTCCCCTCTGAACCTCCCCCTGAGATTTCTTTGTTTTCGTAGGGCTTAGACTCATTCGTGTGTCTTTATTGGTTGATAGCTGTCGTCCTCATGAAGAAAAATTATGATTTTCTGCTAATTTTCCTGCTTTTTTTTTTTTCCTGCTGTAATAAAGCACTCTCCACTAACGGCGTCGTGCCTGCCTTGTTTTGCATGTCTGCCGTGGATGGGCAAGCTGTGACGCATCAGAGCCGGTGACCACAACACCTGTCCCACGGTCCAGCACCTGCCTGAGCCTTCTCCCATGGGCAGGCATCAGAAGCAGAGCTTTTATCCTGGAGAGGCTCCCCTGAAGAAACCACGATGTAAAGTGTACCAGCGACTGAGAAATCCCAGAATAAGCTCGGAAAGCTTTCATAAGTCAATTACCATAATTACCCCTCCCCCACCCCTTTGTCTTATTTAGAGTATGAACTTCTCTAGCATCAATTTTTGGTCTTTCCTTCTTCATTAAAACTCTTTGCCTGTTGTCAAATCTTGTTCATCGTACAGATAATTAAATGTGCTGAGTGCCCTAGAGCTTCTCTTCACCTAAGAAGCCAGAGCATTCAGTAGAGTTGAGCAGTCCTCCAGCACCCAGGAAGGAGGTCTGCTCCCACATACAGTCTATTTCTCCTGCCCTCAGCCAACCCAGCAGTTGCCAAGCTCTTCTGAGAGAAAGCTTAACTCATTGCCCCAGGAGAAATCAAATCCAGTAGAAAACATTAATGCTTTTCTGCTGGTCAGTGAGCCATACTAGCAATAAAAGGCTCTCTCAAGCACAAGCATGAGCTAGAGCAAGGGAGTGTGTAGCTGGAAACAGGAGAAAGGAGGAAGCAGAAGGAGAAACGGAAATGAGAGGTAAGGTTGTTTCCCTTCATTCTGGCACTAACAGGCTGTTTCATCATTTGAGCTGCCTGCACAATCACAACCTTAGTTAAGCTAAACAGAAATTTTGTTGCAATATGTATCTTTCTGTTGTTGTTGCAGTATATTCTCCAGTTTGTGATACTCTACAGTTGCCAGCATGTTTGGTGAGCACCACAGGGACTGGGGTAGCAGCCACAGCAATGCTGAATACAGAGGAACAGCAACTCTGGCTGCTCAGGAGGCTTCAGTTTCTGTATCCAACAATCAGCCAGACCTGGAACCTCCCTGCATGCCACTACCTGAACCATTGGCTGCTGAGTCATGCAACTACGGGTCATTAAATACATGCGAAGTGAAATCTTGGGCTTAGGATATAAATTCACAAAAGTCCAGTGTTACGTGTCTTCTGGGCCAGGAGGAAGGGAGGGAATCTAGCTCTGGTTTAATAATGACAGATGATTGCTGCTTTAGAAGTGCTAAATTTTCTATGTAGCCAAAGGAAATCTTAATGTAAGTGCAGTGAAAGTTTTAAAACTGTGCTCAGACAAAGTGTGCCACTCTTCATCCTGAAATGAGCTCAGTGCAGTGAAGCCCTGGACCCACCCTGTAGAACAAAGAACACTGTAGTGTTCATGGGGCATGGAAATTGCAGGTGTGTCACTGAGAGTTTTCCAGTGCAATTCTGCTGGGTGCCAGTGCTGACAACTGAAGGGTGGTGTTTTCTTTTGGTTTGACGTTGAAACCTCCTCTCATTGCAAAGACCTTTCTTCTTTCCAGAAAGCTAGGTTGTTATTTGCTGTTTTCTGCATTACTTTATATCTTTGTGGCTTTTCAAGACAGGCTGCTGTAATCCAGGGAGCAGCCTTTTCCAGTGGGTATCAGAGTTGCAGTCAATGCAAACTCCCTGATTTTACCCACAAGACCGTAACAGATGTTCATATTCTTTATGATGATGTCCTAGCCCAAAAACTTGGTTCTATATGGTTTATTACTTGTTGAGCATACCATGTGTGCACTATTACAGATACATAATCTAAGAGCAAGCAAAGTCCAGGTTATGGGCAATAGCTCTGGCACCATATCCACCTGCAGGACAGCCACCTTGGTATCAAAAATGAATCTTATCATCCTCATCTCCCAATGTATTGTGAAACATGATTTCAATAAAGATTTTGAAAAACTGTATAAGGCTGTTTCTTCTTTCTTAAGGACAGCTATTGGAGAGAGAAAGATTACACTTTTGTACTGAAAAGCTTTCTCAAAATTGTTCATTTAAATATAGGAGTGAAACATAATAAACCAGAAGGATAATTGCTGAAAAAAATGGGTACATCTAATCTGTGCAACCAGTGCAGTTTGGCATATCTCAGGGTCCTCATCCTTCAAACACACAGACCAAAGACAATTCCAGCTACTGGTCTAGTCTCATTTCCTTCCCAGGGAAACCAAATCTTGGAAGGGGGTGGCATGTGCCTCAGTCACTCTGTGACATGAACTGAGCACCTGGGACAAGGGAGATACTCCTGTGCCCTGGAATTTGGAGGGGAGCAGAAGAAGGGCCAGGCCTTATCTTTCTAAGAAGTCCACTGAAACCGGGGAGCTCTAAGGAGTCAGAAGTGAATTGCCCAAATAAATGGCTCTATATTAGTTCCTGAGGTATGTGCATCTATTGTTTGAAAGAAGTGAAACAAATAGCCAAGTTATTATTCTTTAAATTAGAATACCCATGGGCAAGTGTGATAAATTTCCATTGTCAGTGTACTGTTTGTGGGTTTTTTGCTGGTCTAGTGCCAACTTTCAAAGAATAATAGAAACCACCCACTGATGGGTATCAGTCTCAGCTGTTGCAAAAATCTTAATAAAATGCTACATAATTATTACTGAAAAATTCACATTTCTCCTTTGAAGCTGAAAACAAGTTGTGCTTTTGTTTGCAAGGAAGTTCTCCACCCATTCCAGAATGAAACATTATTAGTGGTCACTCAAAACATGTACAAATTGTGCAAGATAGCAGCCTGTCAGCACTGGAAATGGAAAAATCATATTAAGGTGGTTCCATGCCTGGGGTATTTATAAGAAAGTTGATGGGTCCTGCTCTAAGCCGGGTGAAAGGAGTATCCAGACATGTTGTTTGTATTTCTAGAACAAACTTACCCCAAACCAGCTTAATTAACTGTGGGGCTGCATTGCACTGAGTTGTGCTTCTAGACTTCATGTACAAGAATTTTTGTACTTTCTATATGGAAAGAAGAATTTCAGCACAAACCCCTGTTATGCAGAAGAGATTACATTACAGAAGGTTTGCCCCAATAAGGTACTTAACATTAGAAACTGCTAGGTCATTTTTTTCCTCATTCCCTGTTCATATTTTTTGATCTTGCCTTTTAAGGGTATTATAACATATTGCTTTCACCCATGGGGTGGATGGCACTCAGTGAGTTGTTTTCCACTGTTCAGTTGCAGTTTCATGCCCAATTTCCTGTCTACTATTCAAACTCCACTCTAAAATGGAAATACTAATGTTGTCACCATCCTTTCTAAGTAACGCTCTAACATCTGAGTACTGGGCAAACAGTTGCTCATTTATTTTCTGTCATAATACCTGGGGTACAGGAATTCAGGCACTCAAGAGGAATAAGCTCACAATACATTATTCTGAGCTCTCAGTTCTACAAACTCATGTCTCATGTGTGTGGTTATACAGTAGATATTTTGTTAAATTCCCACCTTCCTGACTTCACTCACGACTGTGTGTGCCCAACACTTCTGCAGATTAGACCTAGAGCCTCTGTGGGGCAAAAAGAAAATGAGCAAAACACAGGAACTGCTTTGTGGAGCGTCTGGAGAAAGGAGATATTTATCACTGCAGGAGGGTTCTGGGGCAGAGATGAGAGCAGCATCCAACTCCACAGCCTGACAGTCCAGGGTGTGAGCAATAAGATGTTCCTCTGTTCTCCTCAATTATTCAACACCTTCTAAACTTTGCAATAGATGAAGAAGACGTCCTGCAGACAAGAAGGTCCTTCATGCATGACCCTGAGCCAATCCTAGGAGACAGGAAAGAGAGCCAGGGAAGGGGTGGATTTGATCTCTATGCAAGCAAGAGGGAGGAGTGACTGTGCTCTTCCTGTGCCTAATCCACAAATGGAATTTTGCTGGAAAGGACTGAAATAACCTGAACAGTTTTTTCCTACCTCTGACATACACCTTTCAGGGTTTAAAAACCTATATTCTTTGTTTTCATATCATAACGACTAGGTAAGCATAGTAGAAGTAAGGTGTATATTTCACAGTAGCCGTAATTTTTTCTGTTTAACTGTTTTCCCAGGGATTCAATGTCTTTTCCTTTCTCCTGGGATCTCTAAATTAACATTTTGTACCTTTATGCTAGATACAGTATAGTGTGGTCAATGTTCCATGGTCTACATTAATCTAGAATGCATGAAGCAAGACAAAAGGATAGATCCCTCTGCCCTCAGAATCTTAGAATCACAGAAGGGTTTGGGTAGGAAGAGGCCTTAAAGATCATATAATTCCAAACTCCTGCCATAGGCAAGAACACCTTCCACTAGACCAGGTTTCTCAAAGCCCCATCCAACCTGCCCTGGGCACAAGCGCTTGTGGAAAGTACAGTATGAGGAATCAAGAGCTCTGATGCCCCAGTGAGAGCCTGGTTCTTTGTCTTAAAATGCCACCAAGGATAAATTTGAGCAGACATCTGCCTCTGGGATGGGGTGGTGGGACAGAGGTGGACAGTCCTTTTGCTCTGCTCTGACTACAGGACATGTAAACTCTGGAAGAAGAGGCAAAGGAGAGCAGAGGCCAAGAGCAGCTGCTCCAGCAAGGCTCACTAGTGGCACCTGTTGGAGAATTTTTGTCGTACCTCCAAAGTGAATTAAACACACCCTTGTGCTTAAATATAAAAGAAGAGGTTAATGAACAATGCATTGTGCAGAGTCCCATCACAATATGTGGTTCTACATGGAATCTGAAAACATGCATCACAAACAGATTCCTTACGTACACAGCACCAAATCCAAGATTATTTGCATGGGGCACCTCCTGTGGATCCACCCTTCACCATGCTCTGCTGCTCAGAGTCTGGCCCTGAGCTTGGGTCCCTGAGATCTTATTCCAGGATGGCTGGAAGACAAAGCTGAGACTGTTTCTTATCTCATCACCAAGGGAAACGTCACTCTCTTGGAAGAAGTCTGTTCTGTCTCTGGCATTCCTGCTTCCAGCCAGTTTAACCCCTCCTTGCCCTCTATGCCAGATCATTCCTCAGTCACAAATCACCACTGCTGAGCAGTTATAATTAGAATTTCCCTTTTATGTCTGTCACCGCTGGAAGTCTTTAGACTGAACCAAAATTTTGGAGGAGACTGTCGTGGGAACTTGAATTGCTGTGAGCAATCAGGAGATGGCTCATCCAAAGGCATGTGTTGGTGTTGGCACAATGCCCTTACTTTTCTGGGGAATCTGTCTCCATGCTGACTCAGCAAGTCAAATGCTTCCCTTAGCTCAGGAGTGGTTTTTGGCAGTCTGCCACTGCATTTCTGGTCACAACAAACCTGTTTAACTTATGAGACCAGTCTTGAGCTATATAACTACTGGAGTTATATAGCTCCAGTATATTTGTCTATTTGTTTAAAAAAGCAATAAATTGTCCCCATTTGTAAACTAACCAGCTCTTTAAATGCTTGTCTTTTACCTTGTGTTTTGTCTTCATCTTCCTGTTCTTTGCAACATCTACCTGTCACCCCTCTTCCATCAGATTTTTCTTCCTGTTACCCTGTTCTTTTTGTGTTTTTCTGTTTTAATTTTTGTCTTTCTACCTGTAGTTTGTCTTTTCAACTGCAATGCAACACTGTAAGAGGTAGATGTCTGATCATTGCCTATTTAGGTCAAAAATAATATAAAAACATATAGAAATAAATAAGTAAAATGCAATATTACAGCAACTCTGCTGTGGAAAATTATTATTACTTGTTGAACAGAGATTTTCTTTCAAAATTAGCCATCTGTATTCAGTAGCAATTTGGTTTTCTTATGCCAAAAGGCTGATTCATATGTAAAACCAGTGGGCTGTGCTTTGGACAGTTTATTTAGTCCCATATTCATATCTTTTAAATCTAATCTGGACAGTTGAACAGCCTTACACTTTGAAATTGGTTTCATATGATGTCTGTTACACCACCATGCCTTATTTTTCCTTTCTTTTGTACAATGAAGACGTTCACTGCCACAGTTTTCTTTCTCCAAAAAAAAAAAACCCAAAGAAAATGAAGAAAGCTTTGGCTCATAGAAGTATGATCATGAAGAGGAATGTATCATGGAAAAGAATTGAAGTGATGACTGGCAGATTTCTTCTGCAATATGGAAAGGTACTCGCTCTTCAGTCTTGGCTTGTATCATCCAACATTGTATGTATTGAAGGAAGGAAAAGAGAATCAGCAGAAGAAAAGCAAAGGGAAGCAAAGTGAGACAGAAGATGCTGTTACTTTCCCTTCTTCATCTGCTGGAGCAGCCCAGAACAGCTTGTAGTGTTCACCCAGACAATTGGATTGCAGCAGTCTTCTCCTGGTTTGTTACCTAACTACCTTTCTTTGGATAATTATTTGGTAGCAGTGAGCTGCATAATTTTTGTAATCACATCTGAGATTTGATTTCTCCCTGTTAAGTGTTTTGCGCACCTGCAATCTCATGTTTAGGTGTAACACGATAATATAGAAGCTTCTGTTTTGTTATGAAATTATATGATACAACTCAACTCCAGAGTTTAAAAAAAGAAAAAATTTCTTTAAGAAGATGCAATTCACTGCACTGGATGAGTGATAATAATTCTTCATGATTTATTTTACAGCCATTTCCTTTTCCTGCTTGGGTTCCCACATCAGTTCTCTTTTGTCTCCACTTTTATAATTGCTCTCTTTTCAGTTTATCTTCTGCCACACTTAGAAAAAGGTAACTTTCATAAATCGTAATATTCTCATTTGTTACTTTAATCATAAGTTTAATAGTTCACTTTTCTACAGTTTTAATGAAACTGGTCATGATGGAATGCAACGTATTATTAAATTTTTTTCATTCAAGTAAAGCATGGTATTTCTGATTGAGATTTAGTTTCTAATACTTGATATTAAAGGGAAGATTATGGCATTGTAAATCCCAGGTCTAATAGGAAGGTTACCAAACTTTCAACTGACATTCTTAAAGAACAAAGAAAATCCCAGAGAGAAAATGAGCTAGCATGGTGCAAGTAAATCGAGTCCATTATCTGATATATAAGCACATTCAGGGGATGCTCTGAGATAAATATGGAAATATAAACTTGGTCGTTAGAGGAAATATCTGTCCCTACTATTATTTAAATGCTCAGAGACAATTGTCCTGAAACAAGATGCAAATAAACCCAGTTCCCAAGTCTGTCTAATTTTATAGCCCATCAATATTGGTTATCCTAATGTAAATACAAGGCATTGTCTGTGCAGAGTGCTTCATCATGAAAAAAATGACAAAGTCAAATATATCACAATGATATCAGATTATGAAAGGGCTGTACCTCTACATTCTGCATATAATCTATAGAAAAAAATATGATGATGATGATGATTTTTTTAAAATTTTGTTTTTAAAATTTTTTTGAGGAATCATGAACACACTATTTTCTGGAGTCAGATAACTCACAAATTCTGCAGCAGGCAGAGTATAATGTAGGCAAAGTCTGCCCTCTTAGCAACCATGACATTTGTTAAAATAGAGCTGTGGAGTTATACTGTAGTAGCATGAATTTATTTTAGATTGTGTGGATCATTAAATAATTGAACTATGGCATTATTCTTTACAGCATCTTTAATATAATTTCACTCATATTCTTTTAGATAGTCTATTATAATTTAGGTGTATAAGACTTCCACCTATTCCATTGACCCAGGAAAACTAGGGAAAAGGTGACTCCAGCTAGGGATCTGTTGGAATTATATCTGGAATTACAGTCTCTCTGGGGAAGATACTACATTTCTGGCATGATCACTTAGTAACAGCAGCTGGTTTATGAAGGCAGGCTGGGCAATGTTGTGCCATGGTGTGTCAGGTCTGTTGTTGTGAGGGGACACGGCAGCCAGTGTTCTCTTCCCTGTGCCTGGAGCATTGCTGCTGCCTTTCAGTTTGCAGACATATGATGGCTGTGCCAAGTCAACACTGATGCTGCACAAGGACCTTCAATTTCTAGACTGTCCCCACAATACACTATCCTGTGTACTGATAGCCATCATTCCTCTGTAAAAATAGAGGTTTCTTGTGGCTGGTGAGGAGTAGAACCTTATTTCTTGTTTTGTTTAACGTTTTCAGTGATCCCAAAAAAGCCAGGTTTTCAGCTTGTCTCTCAGAAACCTCAGTGATCTTACCCAGCATATCTCCGTATCTTCATTAAAGTGATACTTGATGTAAATACAAAGAAAAATATATAGGCACCTGGAAGAAATACAATTTTTGTTGTATAGAAACAAGAAACAAATATTGACTCACAGAGTTCAGTGGTTGCTGTACAACACAACACACAGATGCCACACTAAGAGGTTTACCAGTAGGTGGTGACATGTAATTATTTATTAGCTATTTTCTGGCTGCAAAGGTTCTGAGCTACAAGCAGCTTCACTGTGTAACTTTTTGTTTAAGCTTTCCTTTCTTATTGCTCCACCTTTCTCAGATCTCTTTTACAAGTTTCACAGCTGCAGAAGTGTTTCATAGCTGCAATTGCATCTTCTGGCTGTAGCATGTCAGCCTGCTCCTGTTTCCTGAACTGCAGGGTTGCCTTCCCACTGCTTGGTTTGTGTGGTTTCAGGGTTTTTTGTCTGTTGATGACAGAAAATGAAATGAAATAATGAAAATAACGCAGTTCTCACAACACATGCATGAGAAAAAAAAGTCAATCCTTTCTTTATAGTGTGAACCTCTTATTTACTTCCCATGAATGAACAAGTTTTAGAGCTAGCTGTGTGGAAATCTGCTATTTACTGCCAAATGTAATCAGCAGCCTCTCCTAAGTCCATCACACCCTTCTGCGCATCAGTGCTCCCAAGTTATTAAGCCATGAGTAACTCTGGAAAAAAATTATTCCCCTCCACTTGGTCTATCTATTATTTTCTATTAATTTAAATACCATGTGTGGGTGGTGACTAATGAAAGCCATATAGCTACAGTGTATGAGATGAAGCTTGGTTTTAGATAGTGAGCAGTTTTGGAACAGCAGGAAGAAACAATCCTTAAGGCTTCCCTTAGGCTTCAGGAATCACCACAGAACTGAGCTGGGTTGGTTTGTTTTATGGGAAGGCTATTGGCTCCATGGAGGCCACAGCCCAACTTACTCCATGGGCTGGAGCAGAGGTGATAGATAAGAGTGCCCCTGGCAGCCTCTGCCCACAGCCAGTGGGTGTATCTGGGTGAAAAGTGTCTTGGTGCCCTATGGGGGAAAGTGGTGCAATGTCACCGTGCATCAGTCTCAACACAATTCCTGTCCCTGAAGGCATGAGCAGACCTTGTGAGGACAGGGCTGCCAGGCTGGGCTGGAGGTGGCTCTAAATGCACCATACTGGGTGAAATGTCAGCACACTCTCTTGCCTGCATCCACGTGCTCTTGAGCTGCTCTTTCTGAAGCTCAGTTGGTTCTAGCTCAATACTCATTAACCAAAAGGTCCTATTACAGTTCTTAAAAGGTTTTGCATTTTCTAACTACTATTTGATGCGTTGCTGAGTTCTTGATGAGCACCCATGTTCAAACCTGCAGTGACAAAGGCTTATACTTTCAAACATATGCAGTGCTTTATTCCTGATGCTGTCACTGTCCTGAGTTGAGTCTCGAGCCCAAGTGGTGTCAGTTTTTCACATTAATATTCTTCTTACCATTTACACAAGGAGTTTTCTTCACAGACCCAGGTCAGTATGTTTTTTCTGACTGCACCTATAACTCTTGTGGGTCACCCTCTTGGGCTGGGGCAAGATAGCCAAGCTCACACTCAGCACACAAAGTGCTGCAGAAAATGTACTCTCTGTCAATCAGTGGGACCACATGGGGCTTTTAATCCCTGCTGTACAGACTGGTGGCAATTGCCTGAGCACTGTCCGTGGGAAATAGAGTATTTGTCTGAAAAACACCAAAATACCACACCCAGAACATCAGGGCACTCTACTGGTGCTGCTGAAAAATCAGGAAAGCCTAATGCCCACTAATATAAATGGAAGGAGATTCACACATATCATCTGCTAAATTTGGTGGAGTATCTGTGGCAGACAAGAGTCCCGCTTGCCTTTATCACAAGGACATAAGTCATAGGCTGCAGCCTGTTGTAATACAGGCTTTGGGA
This sequence comes from Buphagus erythrorhynchus, assembly GCA_013400855.1. Classification (NCBI taxonomy): domain Eukaryota; kingdom Metazoa; phylum Chordata; class Aves; order Passeriformes; family Sturnidae; genus Buphagus; species Buphagus erythrorhynchus. The sequence continues at coordinate 22,289 of VZTT01052581.1, forward strand.
CTGTAGATTGGCCTATTTAAGACTTTCCTGAGAGAAAAAGCAATTTTTTCTGGTAAGTTGCCAAGCAGCTCCTGTGCTCTGCCTACACCTGGTTATACTTTTAGAACTATTATATATGTACAAAGCAGAAAGTGAAAGAAGGTGGGCAGCTTTAGAGAAGTTACTGCTGCTGTTTGCTGCAGCAGGATGCCCTTTATAAATTATGTTATTGTCACATTGCAGCACAACAACCCAAAGCATGGAGGGAAAAGGCAAGTGCGACTGGCAGCTCTACCTAGTGCAACACAGGATATGGTGAGGGGATGCAGGCAACTGTTGCTGGTTAAATGTTATTCCTGTTGTTGGACACAAAACTGACAGTAATTTCTGACTTTCTGTTTCAGTGTTGTTTGGACAACACATACAAAAATAATTAGACACCAATACAATAAAATTATTATTCTTGTTTAGGATGAAGAAATCACAGGATGAAATCAAAAATGACACAGAGAACTGAACTTTTCAATAATGCAAACAAGCAGAAAATGGGAAAGCAAGGTTTTTATGAAGCAATTATATAGTAGCAAGCTAAATTCAGCTGATGAAAAAGAAAGTTTTATAGGAAAATAAATGAAACACCTGTACTTAAATGAAAATGGGATAGAGGACTGGAGCTGACACACAGAATGAGTGATTTTTAGATTAAGTGAGGGCAAATCACAATGCTGTAAATAAGGTTTATTTCTTCAGTATAGTAACTTAAAAATGGACTCACATATAATGGCATGTGCACAGCTACCCCATGGTTTGAAGCCAGGACAATATTTCCACCTGCCAGATTTTCATGTCAATGCCTTCACTGTAGTGTTCAATTGCAACAGCAAGATGTCCAAATCTTTACTGTTTTATCACACAGCTGTAGGGACACCAACAAAAACTGGTACAAAAGTGAGTCTGAAAAACCCTTCAGTTTCTCTCTTAGAAACATGTTAGGCCTTGGATGACTAATGAAACATCATTATACCTGAGCTGCCTCCTTGATGGCTTGATGCCAGGTCTAGGAACAAGCCAAAGTTTGAATCCTCATAAGTCAACAACAGAAAGGAGAAAAGGTTTAGTGGGAAAATAAAAGGTGGTCCAAGGACAATGAAAAAAACCCCAAACCAGTGTGGTTGTCTAGATGTACTTTCTTTTTCTTCTATGATTCACTGTATGATTCTGTGAAGTCATACAGTGATTCTTCCAGACAAATGTTGTTAGAGGAAGTAAGTCCACCTCCGCAGCCATCCCTTTGCCCAGCTGCTGAACCCCGCCGTTCCCTCTCGCAGTGGCACACCAGAGCCAGGGCAGGCCACGAGGAGAAGGGAGGGGAGCAGGCTGGCAGCTGAAGGGCAGCACGGGCTGCAGCCGCCCGCTAGCGCAGCCCGGATCTCCTGGGCACCGGTCAGTAACCATTTCATATATTGCTAAACTTGAACTATAAACTGCAATTGGTAAATATGCAGGATTAATCAAAATACACCTGACTAACCTTCAAATTATCAACTATTACAGCTCTTTGGTTACTTTGGAACTGCTACTGCTGCGTGACATTAGCTCAAGGCCAGATCTGCAACTGTCTGCATTGGTCCAGCGAAGATCTCTGCAGGAAGGTGACAGAACAGAGAGGGAACCAGCTCTCTCCAGAAATGGTTAATCAATACCTTGCTAGGTTGACTCAGTGCCATTAGATTCAGTGGTGTACCCACTGTATATAAATTGTGACCTCTCTTCTCTTTCATTCTCAGTCACCTCTCCTGCCATCCTGGTAGCTACCCATTTTCCACTTGGAAGCTTTTGGGCATTACCAGAAATGTTCGTAGCATCCTGGATCTGGGGAGTGGCAGTCATACTTTGTTGTGTGTCTTGGTTTCTTCTAGGGAGAAGGAGAAGGTAAGGACTCTTTTTGTAAAAGCATCTCAGTGTGCCTGGCCTTTATTTGTGTCAAATATCCAAATATCACTAAAAGAACTGTAGTCAGAACATATCCAGGATAGCATAGACAATGTTGTAGTTTGGTCTTTTTAGAGATTTATGTTCCAATCAGATTTTTGTGTATAAACTTTGCAATAATAGTGTAGTGATGCCTAGAGGTAGCTGTAGATACAAATCTTGGCATAAGCAAGGTAATTAAAATATGAATTTGTATGTCCTGGTTTCCTAAAGTTCTGGGCTGTAATTTCACCTGTATTGTAATCACAGCAAAAACCTTCTTATATGTAATTATAGTTTAATACCTACTTACAAATATTTCTATATTATATCTAGTAACACAATTTAATACAGGTAATATTTATGTACCATGTCTAGTCCTTAAAAGCATTTATCCTACTGGCACATTCACATAAGGAGCAAGTAATTTGCTTAACTCTTCTTATTTTTTAATTTCAGCAGTAATTTTTGTGTTTTATTTTAAAAAGTTTAATTAAAAAAGGTGAAAATAATTGACTTCATTTACTGTAAATGCTGAAATATTATATGAAAGTTATTTCAGCAGTCACGATGTCCTTAGGCGTTGTTTCTACTCAAAAAAGAAAATCTTTTAAACATATGCTTCACTTTAAGTATCTGCTTATATCTGCTTAATTTGAAGCATTTGCTTGATGACATTTTGTCAGAAGACTAGCTCTTATGCTTACTGAGAATCGTAGCAAAATTCCCATATTTTTAGAAAAATCTGGTCCATTAATGGGATATGCCAATAATAGCAACCTTTCTATACTAAAAAGTTTATTTGCTTGGTATTCAAATGAAACTGTGGATAAAATTGCCCATAAGTGTATCAGACAATATCAATGTGCTGGATTAATTATTCATGTGACAATTTCCTAACTGCATGTTAGCTAATGACAATAATTTTGCATTTGAACAGGTGAAAAATATATGTCTGATCCAGGGAAAAGAAAGATGACATAATCAAAATGTGTTTTATTATGTCTATTAGTAGTTGTTCTTTCCTATGTAGCTTAGCCCTTAAAGGGGAGAAAATAATTTGTAAACAAACTATTTATTTGGGATTTTTTCTTCATTTTATTTTTCACATTACACAAAGCCTAACATCAGTATTTTTCATACCTGATAGTCCTGGAGAAGAGTTCTTTATGCATAATTTTAAACTGAGCTTTTGTTTGTGTTCTGTAGGCGGCAAGGTGAGCCACCGCTTGAAAATGGGTTCCTTCCATACCTGGGCTGTGCCTTGCAATTTGGTGCCAACCCCCTTGAATTCCTCAAAGAAAAGCAGAAGAAGCATGGCCACATCTTCACTTGCCATGTAGCAGGGAAATACATTCATTTCCTCACTGACCCTTTTTCATACCATGCATTGATGCGCCAGGGAAAATACTTGGACTGGAAAAAGTTCCATTTTGCTACCTCTGCCAAGGTACTCCTGGTTTTAATATCTAACATGAAAGTATCTGCTGTCATAACCAGTTAATCCCTGTAAACATAACTTTGCCTTTGAAATAGGATTGTTTTCGCATTTCTGCACTTTTACTGGTTTAAAATATAGTGGTCTTTTTTTTTTTTCTCTTCCTAAATGGAAAAGAAATTTGCAGTGATTTGGATTGTTCTAAGACTATACATTATTCTAAGATTGTACATGATTTTATTACATTATTATCCTTCCCTCTAGTAAGCTATGAAGTTATACTTTTACTCTTGTTTCTGTTAGACTTTATCATCAAGGTAATGACAGCCTTACTTATCATGCATACAATTTATTTTGTGACAGGCTTTTGGGCATGGTAGCATTGACCCAGCAGAGGGAAACACTACTGAAAATTTTCATCAGACTTTCATTAGAACCCTTCAAGGCAATGCCCTAGATGCCCTCGTTGAAGCAATGATGGAAAACCTACAGTATGTCATGCTGCAGTCAAGAGCACCTAAGCTTCAGACTAATACCTGGGTGGCAGAAGGACTTTATACCTTCTGTTGCCAAGTGATGTTCGAGTCTGGCTTTTTAACACTTTTTGGTAAAGAATTTAATTCAAATAATGACAAAAACCTATCATCAAAGCAGGAAACTGAGAGAGCTCATATCCTTAATGCCCTTGAAAACTTCAAGGAATTTGATAAGATTTTCCCAGCCCTTGTGGCAGGGCTGCCTATCCACCTCTTCAAGAGTGCCCACAGTGCACGTGAGAAGCTGGGAGAGGCACTCCTGCACAAGAACCTCCTGAAAAGGGACAACCTCTCTGAGCTTGTCACCCTCCGCATGTTCCTGAATGACACCCTCTCTACCTTCGATGACACGGAAAAAGCAAAGACCCACGTGGCAGTGCTCTGGGCCTCTCAAGCAAACACCATTCCTGCCACTTTTTGGACCCTGTTCTATCTTCTTAAGTAAGTCCCAATCCTTCTTGCTCCCAAACAAGAAACATGTTTATCTTTCAGGAACCAATTCATTAACACAGGCCAATTCCACTGCTTGATACCTCATCAGTGATAAAAAACTTACTGTTTGCAACAGAAGTGCTGTGTTGTTCTGGACTTCCACAGAAAAGCCCTTCACCCATCTCAGAGCAAGTAGTGGTAGCACAGAGCAATTCTTTAGAAGTTTTTTATTTGGTAAGAAACAGCACTCCAGGGCAATGTTACACTTTGTCAAGAAATCTTGGGAGTAAATCTATATGATATGACATTAAAAGTTCTAGTTGCAGTCACAACATTAATTGTATTAAAGGCTACAAATATAACTAGACATTTTTAGACCATCTCACTAGAGCAGACAAAATGAGGTTTCACTTCATTATTGTTTTCACAGATACTTAATAGAAAATAATTTATGTGTTGATAGATCCCACTGAAGCTCTACTGTAGATTGCACCTGCTGAGCTTGTTACTCATGAGACAAGTGCACTGCTCAGATAATACTATCAAATATCCATTTTAGAGTGGGCCTTTGCAGATTATCTGCTTCAGCATAACTAACTCTGAAATATGTGTCTAAATTCCTAATGCTTTTACTTATCATATCTGCTTGCCATTGCTAATTTTTGAGGTTATTTAAGTACTTTTTGCTCCAAGAATGCATTTGCTTTAGATATTCTGGACTTGGAGTCTTTTAACACCCTGATTGTGCTTTCATCAAGACACTATTGCACCCTCTTTTATTGTGTCTATATATTTCACCATAGCTCATATGCTCCACCTCTTAAAGAAAGGCTAGACGGGGAAGGGTACTATGTGGGCTCTTAGTATTAGGAAGAGTCTTTTCAGCTAGACAGAATATTGTCACATCAGCAAAAATAAATGATGTTATAAAACTGATCTATAATCCTTCTCCTAAACTTTCTACCTGCAGTGGGGCTATTTCCTAATCTACAACTGGTTGTTTTTTTTTCTTATTCTTGGTATTGCTTTTTAGTGACAGTACTGTTTATTACCTGAATCACACACATCAGTTCTGTCCCACTTGTCAGTGCAGACAAAATCAAATTCCTTTCCTTTTTGCTTTTCCTTTAAGGTTATCCTACCTTTGCCAAGACATGAAAAAGTGGAACTGCAGCATTTTGCTGCAACATTTTCATTTTAGAAGGTTGTACTTGTCAGCCAACAAAATAAATTTTAATCAGGAAGAAAATTACTAGCAAACCCCCTTCTTAAAGAATTTTTAAATTTAAAATTATGTTATATCTTTGCTCTTTTGATCTTAGGAGTCCAGAGGCAATGAGAGCTGCTACCAAAGAAGTGCAAAATGTTTTGGAAAGTGCTGAAGAGAGTATCAACTTAGATGGCAAACATATTTCCTTGAACAGAAAACAGCTGGATAATATGCCAATACTAGGTATGACTATCTTATGCAGGATTATTTTATGCAGAAATCACACTACAATTTCCATGGTCTTCTATTTGTTACCATATAAATGCTTGCTGTGGAATTCCTATGGAATTAGCAAAGAAACGGTAGAACAGGAAACTATAAGTTCCTTAGCAACAGCCAACACAACCAGGCTTCCCAATGTCCTAGATGGTACTGAGATTATCAAAAGTCACATGAGCAGCATTTTTTCATGGGTAATTCCATGTCTCAATAATCCTACACTACTACATAACATAGACCCATGGATAATTCTGAACAATATTTTGTTTGGTTATGTCTTTAAATCAAATTAAAAGGTGCTGCCAAAACTTAAATACCTATTCTTATCATGTGAAACAATGTTGTCTAATACCATTACTTCTATTTCCTCTTAATATTTTTCAAATTATAAGCAAATATTTCAGAAGTTACAGAGAGCTTTGATAATGTTGCCTTTTAACTACTATTACTTTAAAAAAAAGGTAATATTGAAACAAAAAATTCCCATATTACTTTTTTTTCTGAGTATGGGTTTCCATACAGGACCTCTTAAAACTTCAGAAAATTCTGCTCACTACATTGTTAATTTTTCTTGTTATGTTTTCAGTTTTCAGTGGTTTGGTCTTTATCTCAGTGTGAAAATATGTCTCACTTTTGAACATTCTGTTTCATCAACTAAGCATTTTTCACAGGGAAAGCAGATTAGGTTCTCAGTGGTATCTACAGAAGGGATAGAAATGCTAAAATGTTAATATTAAAATATTAATATAAATNTAATATTAATATTAATATTAATATTAAAATATTTCTTCTAATAAATTCAGGGTTTGATAATGGCTCTGAAATAGTTCAATACCCATGACCTCAGTATGTGAGTGTGCTGCTTCCATGGCAATCATTCCTTGTCCTCTCCCAACAGACAGCATCATCAAGGAGGCGATGAGGCTCTCGAGTGCATCCATGACCTTCCGAGTGGCCAAGGAGGATTTCACTTTGCACTTGGAGAACGACTTTTACAGCATTCGCAAAGATGATGTTGTAGCTCTTTATCCTCAGCTGCTGCATTTCGATCCAGAAATCTATGCTGATCCCTTGGTAAGTATTTTTTTCAAATTGCATTAAACTTGGTGCTCTGGCAGAAGTTAACAGGCCTTTAGGTAAAGCATTTATTGGGGTACCCCATGGCTGGTTTTCTGTTGTACAGGAAATCCATTTTTACACCTGAAGATGTGATAATAGGAAAGAAAAAGAAAAAAGGCAGTGCAAGCACTATCTGCAAAACATATTTTATTGTAACCAAAAGCTGTACTACCAGCCCCAGACAGCCTTCTACTTACTGCCTTCCTCAGTGAGGGAAGATCACCATTATGAGGTCTTTGAAGAAAGATAATAGTTTCCCAAAGGCACAGAATTAGAATTCTTCCAGTTCTTCTTCTGCTGCATGGACAAGAATGCAGGTTACAATCCTTAATTTTAGAGGTCAGGAAGGAAAAGAAGAGTTATCACCAAAGAACCTGGGATCCACCATGAGGGCTGGTGGTACTATACGAAGCTTATTGCTGGAGGCATCTCTTTCCCAGCCTGCATGCTGTGTCTTAGCAGCTTTATCTGATTGTGGAGGTATTCCAGTATCAAGGAACTCTTTTGTGTGTTTAATTGCAGACATTCAAATACGATCGCTTTCTGAACGAGACGGGAGAGGAGAAGACCGACTTCTACCGGAATGGTCGGAAGCTGAAGCATTACTACATGCCTTTTGGGACAGGCATAGCAAAGTGCCCGGGCAGGTTATTTGCTGTCCATGAGATTAAACAATTTTTGACTCTGATTCTTTCATATTTTGAGATAGAGCTTGTGGACAGTAATGTGAGTTGTCCCTCTCTAGATCAATCCCGTGCAGGACTGGGTATTTTGCAGCCATCCAATGATGTTGATTTCAGATATAGGCTGAAATGCTTATGAATATGTATTTTGCACTGTGTACTAGTAGTACATAAATACACTGTATAGACTAACAGTACTAAATACACTGTATAACATATACTTTATATACATTTTATGTATATATGCAAATGAAATGCTTCAAGTCTTGGGGGAAAATCTATACGAAGTTACTAATTCACCATTTTAATGAAAAATTTGCACCAGCATGCAGTGGGTTTCATGCTCTCTTTTGATGCAAATGTCTCCCTTTTTACCAACCATTTTGAAAGGCAAATTAATCTATTGTGTGTGTACAGCAGCTGTTTTTTTCTGTCAGCAAATACTTTCCCACAGGTAGAATTCCATGAGCTGTATCATAATAATTTCAAAATTGTACTACAGTTAAAATATATTCTTTTCTATAATTGAAATGTTGGGTGGGGGGTGGGTGTCCTCACAGGTGAAATAAAGTTTTTGTTATATAAAGGCAGATTCACAGTGGGGAGGGGAGAGTTTCCTGGGGAATTGCATTTATGGTTTTATGAAAAACTAGAAGAAGACTTGAAGAAAAACCTACAGAAATGTTCACGTTCAAGTGAAACCACAAAACTTGTAATATATTCTTTATAAGATACTTATTTTTAGAAAGTGCTAACTGTGTTAAAATAAATTATATTGACTGAACCAAATGCATCTCTTGACTGTTTTATTGTTTTAATCTCTTAACATTATCAAAGATTTATGTACTCATCCAAAGCCACCCAAACCAGCTTAAAACTAGCCAGGTCAAGCACCAGTATGGAGATAAATAAATACCTACTGCATATTCACCAGTGGTTCTGGCTGCATTTAGCCTCATTGCCTAAACTTCATATTTCCATAAGTCTCCTTAGGTCTTCCTAGTCTAATGCCACTAAAATTACCATGGGTAGTAGTATGCCCACACATTTTGTTTTCAGTGGTGGCATGTCCATAAGAACAATTGTTTCAGGGTTAATATAATTTGGTTCCCTCTAACATCCCTGTCCTTTTCTGCTGTAAGTGACAGATGTATGAATGTCACAGAAGTCCATTTTTAAATGAAATTTCTTCGGGCTGAAAGAGAGAGCTTTCTTATCATTTACTGATGAAAAGAACAAATGGACTTAAAACATTGTTTTTATCGTCTTTTTTTCCAAGGACTTGTGGTCTGACCTTTTGTCCTTAACTCAAAAGTAAGCCTCGTGAGAGAAGATGAGATACAGGACTATTTGATAACTTCAAATTTCACATTCTGGCAAGCTATCCAGCCTAGCTGATAGATATTCTTTTTTTTTCTCACTATCCACTGTGCTAAGTATTCAAAGGTTAATAAAAAGATTATGCTGTGTGTGCATAACACTCTATTTTGTGTGCAACACACATTTATTACCTGTGTGTTGTCTTTGTAATTTCATTTAATCTTTTTGCATTTTCAAAGGAGAACAGAGAACACCGATTTGTGGTACCCTGTATAATATGAAACAATTATGTATAATGCAAGGGGGGTTGAATTATTACTTTGGTCCACCTAGCATGAATCCCTGATATACGGGGAAAATAGAAGGTTTGGTGATCCCCTAGGACTCACAGAGCTCCATGGTGCCTGCATCCCTGCCTGTGTGCCTCTGCCTGGGTGCTGCTTTGGGGATACCCACACTGGCACCACGATTTAAACCCAGCCAGCAACCAAGCACCAAACAGCCAGTCACTCACTCCCTCAGCAGTGGGATCAGGGAGAGAATCAGAAGGGTAAACCTTAGAAAACTCGTGGTTTGGTTTCAACAAAACCAAATTTTCTCTCAATTTCTTCCATGGTGTTGTGGTTGTTCGTGTGTCCTGTCTGAGCTGGCTCACATACCAAGGAACACCAGCAACAGAGAACTCAGGGGAAGGTGAAAAAATCAGAGGATTCACCCCACAGATTAAAGTCCAGTTCTGAAATCTGGAGAAGATACTGTCTTAAGTGCAGAATCACCATAAAGTGGTGGAAACCAGCACTGCCACTGGACAGGGCCCTGCAAGGATGGCTCTCAAGTGCTCCTGCCCAAAATCCTGCAGCACCACAGTCCTCACCACTCAGCCTGCTGCCAGTTCTCTCTTGCAGCCCTCCATGGATGCTGGGCCACATAACCTGTGGATTGATATGCAGTGTATAGAACAGAGACAACCAGCCCTTTCTGCTCTGTTCTGGACTCGTGTAGCCTGAGGATGATACAGCATGTCTGCAGGACACTCTTTCATATTGACCTCGTGTTATCCACATGAAAAGACCCAGTAAAAGCCACAAAATATGCTTCCACTTTGTGACAAAAGACATGCAGATGAACAGTTTGAAGAGTTTGGATATGGATTTCCTTTTTTTATATTTTTACATTGGGCTATATACAAGTATTTTGGTTTACTGCTGTAGCTGCTAATTTTCTAACCTCAGTTAAACCCTATTACTGGGGTTACACAGATGAAAGTGAGGGTAGAAAAGAAAGTACAAAGTCTTTCTTAGTACAAAGTGGCACTATGCCTCAGCTAATGTAATCAAATACTTCATCAATCAATACTCATCTAACTTGCCAGGGTCACAAACACCACAAGGTTATACCAGGACAATCCTTTCTGCTGCCTCTCCTAAAAGCAGGACTTTTATTAAGACAAGAGAACAAAGAAAAATAATACTAAAACCATAAGAGCAATTAGAAATATATTGGACAGATCCAGGCTGGTAGGAAGCAGGTACCCTCTACTGTGGGCTCTGTGAGTATTTCACATTATATACTTACTATTTAAAATGCATGAAGAGGTATGGGCAGAAGAGGAGCAACCTCAGCCCCCAGGTGGGCACCCTAACCATTGGGATAGCTCAGGCATTTTTCTCAGGGAATTTGTAGAATGTTTTCTTTAAAAAAAGTAACAGATTCAACAGGATGATTGGCACAACTCCCTGACAGTGCCCCTACAGCGAAAGTGCTCTCCTAGTTAATCTGCTCTAGTTAAGAGCAGATTCAATTTCAATTTGGGATTGGAGTCCCTAAGGAAGAGGAAATTAGACTAGGAGACTGAGTTCAGTCTCTCCCTCACCCCCAGGGCACAGCTCTAAGCCTGTGGTTGTCCTGTAAAGGCTGAGTAAGAGTGAGGGATAACTCTCAAGGAACACATAAGTGTAACACAAAGTAGGCACACCAGGTAGCTTAAATGTCCTGATTTTTTTGGACTCAGATGAGCTGGGCATTGGGCTAGTCAGATGCCTCTGAACAGTGATTTGAGAATTAGGAGCAATGCACAGCCGACTGAGTGAGACCACATGGCTCATAATCCAGCATAAGGAGGCATTTTGGGTGAGCAGATTGAACCTAGGCAGTGAAAAAGTTCTACAGTTTTTTCAGGCTACAAGAAATCTCTACTGATCATGGAGATCTTGGAAGCGACATGGTGACTTTACTAACGAAACAAGACACCATGTCAGAAAATAAGACAGATTTACAATTCTGAAACCATGCTGGCCACAGCTGTTGTAACAGAGCTGAGTTCAGGCAACCACTCTTCAACATGTCAACAGTGATTTTGATCATAGATTTTTAAACCCTTCTTCAATTTTTTTTAATCTTACTGAAGGAATATCAGGATAAACTGGTATTTACATTATGAGACCTCCTATGCAAGTTTCTGTTGAAATAAAAGAGTAAACAAAAAAGAGTAAAAGTCATGGGATAATTTTTCTGAAAGCATGAAATACATTTTAGAGATAACTATTGCTTAGCTGATGATAGCATGCTTCAAGCTGTTCATCATCTTGATCTAAACAGATTGTTGTGGCAGCATAAATAGGTATTTGCCATTTATGAGCTGCACAGAGTGCTACATCTGGATGTCAACAGGCTGAAGATAGAACCAAGATCTTCTGATGCTCCTGCTCCTTGTAGGGGATTGGACTAGATGACCCATAATAATATCTTCCAACCAAAACTATTTTATGATTCTATGGTTCTATCATCTGCTCTCATTTACACCACCAGGTCCACACAGTAAAAGAGCATGCAGAGGAGTATTGATCATAATTATGTCTAGCTGCATACAGGGGATTTGGTGGTAAAAGCGGTGATTGCCTCCTAGTAACCTTAGAATTAAATACTAAACAGGTTACATACTATCAAGTGGAGTGCTATCAGTGTAAATACCCAGCTTGCTAACTCTTGTTGACTTTAATTTGTTTTCTGCCAAGACAGACAACTCTGTGGGACACATTTCAAATCAAATGATCTTCAGTGACCCATGAGTCATGAAAGGAGAGAGTGGTCACTTCAGAACAATTCACTAAAGAGCCATAGATATTTCAAATGAAATGTTCATTTTACTAATTTACCTATACCTAAGATCCTGCGAGCTCTAATTATCTTTTTAAAGATAACAGTAATTTCTATAATTTGTCTCATCAGATAGCAGGATTCCATAGAAATTTTGAAAGATTGTAATACCTTGGCTGGCTGAATCTCTCTTGTTTTAAGAACTCTTCAGTTCTCAAATGTAATGAGTTCATGTAATCAAGTTAATATAATTTTTTCTCGGTAATAGTTGTATAACAGTCAATTGGAAAAGGATTGAAAAAGGCCCCCAGTAATTGCAGACCTGAGACATAAAAACACCCACAAGTAGAACATTAAGTACCATAGGCTGGAAGAAGTCAAGCTAGAAGTCACTTCTATAAGCACCCCTTTACCCAGGGCAAGAGCAAGCAGAGCTTCCCTGGGATGCTTGGGATTTGTGCAAGGCTCCTAAGGAATAGACATGCTCTCAGAGGTGCTCATTGGGTCTCAAAAAACCAGCTGGTTTTCTGTTGGGCTCTGGAGGGCTTTGAGAGGCCTCTGTCCTCGTGTTATCTGCAGTTAAGCACGCTGTGCAGAGTGCTGTCTGGTGGAGCACAGTGTCAGTGCCCGCTGCCACCCCCGGGATGTGCCCGTGCCTCTGCCAGCTGTGCTGGGGCCAGACTCGCCTCTCGCTGGGTTTGGAGAGAGAGCAGTGCCTGACCCCATCCATCTCAGCCCGTGTTCCATACGGACACCTGGACTCTAAAGGTAAGCCAGACCCTGCAAGGGAATTGGAGACAGATACAAACATTTTGTGCCTGTGAAAAGCTCTGTTCCCCCCTTGCCACGAGCTTGCATGTCTGGTTTGAAGCACAGGGTGAGGAACATTGGCCAAAGGGTTGCATCAGCAGGCAACAGGGGAACTGGGTCTTGATGACCTGCAGTGACCTCAACTCTGCTCTTCTTTAATGATAATCACTCCTTAGGCTGAGGGAGACTTCTCTGCTTTATGCAACATTTCAGCTCAACTGCTCCACCCAAGTAAGCAAAACCTTGTAAAGTCAAATAGTTAAGGGGGAACTTTCTAAAAATACATCCTCACATGGAACTGACAATTTCATGGCTATTTCATTTCTTCAATGTAAGAACTTGGAACAAGGAATAATATCCTTATGAGGATTAAAAGCTGATGTTAAAAACAACAAGGGAGCCATTAATGATGCAGTTATAGGAGTTGTGCTCACTGTGCCTCGTTCTCTTAGTACATTAGCTTCTTACATGTATTATTTAGACACAGAAAACTTGGTTAAACAGACCAAAACAACTGTTGTCCATTGAAATTCTATGTCTGGACTTAAAAGAGATTCTCCTGTGTCTGTAAAGAAATTACAGTCAGAGGACTGTCCCTGAAATCTATTGATTTGCTAATCCTGTGAATTTGCAGAAACCATAGCCAGAGAATAGGGGTGCTGGATGCAGATATGAGACATACACCACACTGCAGAGGGACCTGCAGATGAGGTTCCTAGTGGAGGCACTGCAGTGTCAGGAGAGAGTTGCCTGGCTGCAATTCAGAAGACCCCAGCTCCCTGCTGAAGTCCTGGCACAGGCAGAGCAGAGGAGAGAGATGAAGGGCCAGCACCATCTTGCCTCATGAATGATTTCTAAAGCTAAATGGTGGCAAAAATTACTTGCTTATTTGTCGGCTTTTGCTTCTAAGAATATTTTTACAGTCATTATTTATTACTGATATTATTTCCACACAGATAAGGATATGGTAGAAGAACTGTGCAAACACAGAACAAATCCACCACGCTTCTCCCAGGGATGTCACAATCTAAGGAAAAGACAAGGTGAAACCATCCATCTAGAAGAGGGAAAAGAATCAGTGAGGCAGCATCACCAGAATGACAGCTAGTGGTCTGAACAGACTGAGAGGTTGGTTAAGGTCAAGTATATCTCTGACACCAGAGCATCTTGATTTGGTCAGATCTAAAACACAAAAACTAGACAGTTAATACCAGATGACAGAGATGTGAGGATTAAGGTACGAAGCTCCTTGGAAGCAAAAAAAGAAAAGTATATATGTGGTACTACAAAGACTGCAGGATAACGTAGTAATGGAGGGGGGATGACAGCATAGATAAATTCCCCTTTGTGGCAAAAATATGAACGGATGCAGCAGGAGAGGAGAGGACAGCACTGGAAGATTACTGCAGTGCAAGGAGGAAACACTTGGCTGAATGTTTTGTTTGGAGAATGGCTATGGAAGGCTGTATCTTCTCAGCAGTTATGCAGAAGGTAAGACAACATTTAAAGGAGTACATGGGCAGTGACAGAGATTGCTGATGAGTGACCAAGGGTGAGGATAGGGTACTGATTTTAAGTCTTGAGCCCGACTAAAGACATTGTGAAGCAGCATCACTTGAGTGAAGGAGGTATAAGTTCAGTTGATGGGGAGCCATAACAGCACTTAAAAGCAGTGCTCCACAACGTGATTTTTTAATGTGCATTCAGCAAGCTGTGAAGCAAGAAAGGAACAGAACATAAACAGCACAGAAATAAGCTTGCATTAGGTAACAATATTTATGGAGGAACAAAAGGTTAAGGGAGGGCATGACATCAGGGTGGCTCTGAGGAGATACAATAGGATGGAGTCAGAAGATGAGGAGAAGAGGTCTGCAAGAGCATGGTTCTGTGGGAAGCACGAATCTCAATTTCCAGAGAAGACCTCAGACAGACCCTATTCCAAAAAGTTACTCTGTAAATAAAATAGAGCAGACTGTATCCACATGCATGTACTATGCAAATATTTGCCACCACTCTGATCAAAGTTATTAGGTGATAATGTCCAGCCTTGAAACTGGCCTTGAACAGCATTTATTAAGGTGTTCCACTACTACAGCTATTGCTAAAGATCAGCATGTACCATCAGCCTTGAACCTTGTGCAGAGGACTGCCAGTGAAGACATACAAAATATGTATCTATCTGGAGCCTGACAAAAAAACCACACGCACCCATAGAACCACTATTGCAACTTATATATTGTCAAAAATATGCTGGATAACAAGAGGTAGCTAAAGAAATACAGAATTTTACTGCTTCTTATGGTTATCTGGGGAATAATTCTAACATTTTTGAGATAAGCTTTTTTCATAACCTAAGAGCCTTTACTTCTTGTTCCTAATTTCAGTGTAATAGAGATTTTTTTAAATGAGCATGTGGTAAGAATATGAGAAAGAAAAGGAAATAATGGGTGCCATATATGTAAATGAAAATGTCGTAGAATGTAAAAATATTAAGCTATTAAGTATGTAAAAATATTAAGTTGTGCCACCAAAGACTACAGGAAAACGAGACTAAAAAAAAAATGCTTGAAGTCCTGTTTTGAGAGTGACAGACAGCCAAAGTGAGAGTCAGTTCACAGGTTAAGAAATATGAAATTAAGTTTCAAAACTATAGCCAGTGGAGATCTGATCAGCACATCCAGGCAGCTGAACACTAGCAGCTGCCAAAGTATGTGGTGTTACTTTAGGGTAAACCAAATAAATCTCTAAATTGACATGATGGCACTCACAAGGGGTTTGACTCATTTGTCCCCACACAGGAAGTAGAGACATTTGAAATGCCCTGTAGTAACCCATGTATCTCTAGACTCTCTTCATACAGACTTACAGTCCCCAAAGTCAGATGTTGAGTCTGTTGACTTCATGGTGTCTTCAGAGACTGAAAAGCTCCAGGAATCTGACTGTGGGATAACTGCCTGATCAAGCCCTAAACCTCCACTGAACAGAATGGGAGCTGGGCATTTTGTTCATATACAAATGTGCACAGGTAGATACCTACATTTAAGACCCCTAGTCTTTGAACTGAATCCCATTCTCAGAGTTTTGAGGACCATCAAAGAAATGCAAACTCTGAATTCAGTTTTGGTCATCAGCTTTCAAAAGCAAATTTTATTTCAACAGGAACAATAGCAATTGAGCATATAAATAATAAAACTGCCCTGGCGATTTCTACTCTTGATTACACTCTGAAAGTAGATCCTGGAGAGACAGTGTTTTTGGTTTAGGAATTGCATCATGTTATTTTTGCATAAACCAAGGGAGTCAAGATTGCACTGATCTGGAAAATACTTTGGCCAACATCTTCTGAGGGAAAAATGCAAACTGTAGTCACTCAAATCAGCTATACAGGGTTCGTATTTCCTGGCAAATTTCAATTGGAAATAAGAAAATTAATTCTTTCCTTCCACTGTATTCAAAATGACACATTCCTGGTCTTTTTCCTATTTAAAAAGCTTTCATTTCAAAATTACTTCAAGTTAAAAGATTAAAAGATGGAAAGCATATGATTTTATTTAATCTGATCTATACTGGCTGTCACAATGCTTTGGTTTGCTGAAAATTCTGACATATTTGACTTAGGTCAAATCTAGTAAATGGCTACCATCCAATTCTTTCTGGAATTAATTCTTTTCATAACTTTCCTAGTAACAAAAACTTCTCTTCAATGTTACCCATAGAACTGCTAACTTTCTCCTACCAAGCACTCATATATGGAAATCTATGAAGAACTCATACTGCATTTACTTTTGAAAACATTTACCAACCAATTCTTTGGAGTTCTTACACAGCAAAAGTTCCCCAAGACACTTAGCACTGGTTTGCTTCCTGTCTTGTCAATATCAGAAGGAACTTAATCTAAAACTTTCACCACAGGAAAACAAATCATAGTGTACTGCTCTTGAAATTCTCCTCTATAACATTTACAGTAAGGACAGAAAGTAACTTCATATATTTCTATTAACTTGAATGAACAGAAGAGATGTATATGACTATGAGCCAAAAATTATTTTTTTTATCTATTGCTGTATGCACAAATACAGATCAAACTAGAGAGATGTTTCTGTCTGCTGACATTAAATTTTGGTATGCAGCATCTCATGGCTATGACAGCCATAAGGCACAAAGCAGCTGGTGAGATGCATGTTGCCCAAACAATTTACAATATATATTCAGGTGCAGTGCTGCATCTTGTTTTCTACTTTAAAATATAACAGAAAAGACCAGTTCCCAAATTCCTAACCACAAAGTCACTGACTGCTATCCTATAATACTACATTTTGTTTTTTTATTTATTTTTGTAAGATTCTACATATTTACATTTGTTGCTGCATGAGAATTTTATTAATTTACTTGCTTATACAGAGAGCAAAAGAAAACAGTCTCTACTAACAGAAGGTAAAAAATCCTGTTTTTCTAAGCTCATAGATGCATGTCAAATCTATTTTCATTGTTACTTTCCTCCCCCCACCCCCCAAACTCAGAAAGAAATTACTTCAATAATCATATAATTCGAATAAATAACTCTAAAGAAACCAGAAGAAAACTGGAAAGTTCTTCTTGGTAAGAATTCTACCCGAAATGACAATCTCACTAGTATACAATACAAAACTAAGTCATATTAAAAAATTCAAAAAGTCATAATTCTAAGAGCAAAAGATTATGTTGTAGTCTTTGGGGTCATTCCATTTCTTAATGCATATTCACAACATTTATGAAATAAAGGGAAAGAAATCCTTCTTCAAAGCGTTGTCACTGGGGACAGCGGTTCCAACAGCTCCAGAAACCTCTGTCTTTCCATTTGACATGTACATCACATCTGTCTTTTTCTTCTGCCAGGCAATTCAGAGACTCATAGAGCAGTTTGGGTTGGAAAAGACCATGGAAGGTCACCTAGTCCAGACCCCCCTCTGCAATGAGCAGGGACATTTTCAACTACATCAGAGCCCAGTCCAACCTGACCTTGAATGTTTCCAGGGATGGGGCATCTACCACTTCTCTGGCCATCCAGTTCTGGTGTCTCACCACCTATACCATAAAAAAATTTCTTCATCTCTAGTCTCCTCTTTTAGTTTAAAAACTTTACCCCTTGTTCTATTGCTAAATTGTTCTATTTGCTAAAAATTCTGTCCCCATCTTTCTTACAGGTCCCCTTTAAAAAAAAGACTGAAAGACTGCAAGAAGTTCTCCCTGGAACTTTGTCTTCTCCAGGCTGAACAACCCCACCTCTCTCAGACTGCCTTTGTAGGAGAGGTGCTCCAGCTCTCTCTTTACTTTTGTGGCCCTTCTTTGGACTCACTCCTCATTCCTGTGCTGAGGACCCCAGAGCTGGACACAGCATTTCAGGTGAGGTCTCATGAGAGCAGAGTAGAGGGGCAGAATCACCTCTTTTATTGCAGCCCAGGACATATTTGTCTTTTTGGGCTGTGAATGCATGTTGCTGGATCATGCCCAGCTTTTCATCCACCAGCACCCTTCAAGTCCTGCCCCACAGAGCTGCCCCCAATGCCTTCATTCCCCAGCCTGTGTTGATAGCAAGGGTTGCCCTGACGCAGTTGCGGGACCCTGCACTTGGCCTTGTTTAACCTCTGATGCGGTGCTCAGAGGAAGATCATAAGAAGTCACTTGCTGCTCAAGATATTTTTGTTTTGTTTGCCTTTTAACTTCCTTTTCTATAAAACTCATTGGATCACAGGATGACAACAAGTTCCTGCTGACTTCTACAGCAATTCCATCTGTTCTGCTTTAGAATACAGAGGAATAAGAAAAACAATAGAAAGGGGAAGTTCTCCCACAAAATAGGCTGCACTATCTGCAGTTTTTAGCATGTCACGGGGTTGACAGATCCAGCTGCAATGATGGCTAAAATCATATTACTGGAGTAAAACTGGGATGGCAATACTGCCAAAGTGCCCTGAACTTAACTTAAACATGATACTTGTCCACTTAGTCAAGAAAGTCAAAAGATAATCAAGGTCTTTGATATGAAAAACTTAGTTTAGCTGTGGGGAAAAAAAAGTGCAGAGTGTAAAAAGCAGAATCCATTAGTGATGTTCACATGAAAAGTGACAATCTTTCATTACTGAAATGAGGAAGAGTTGTTTTCTTTTCTTCTGTTTTAATAGATTTCTTCCAAATAATTCCTTAAATATGGACAAAAATATAGCTCCCAGAAAGAAGGTGAATCTTTGGAATACAAACTACTATGATCAGTTACCCAAGGAACTCATTACTCAAGCAGAAGAATTAGCTGCAGAAGACAAAACAAAATGGATGAGGTGCAACAAAACAGATGAGATCCTGATAGTACAGAATGAAACTTTGTTGTCAGAAGACTCCCTCAGCTTAAGTGGCAGGTGTTTAAGAAGGCAAGAATTGAAAAAAATGGAATGACATTTATCAGAGATGGGCAGCCACCTTCATGGAAGTATAGACTGAAAGCTCTGTGGTTCTATGATAGCTGGAATAAGAAATCAGTGTCTTTCATTGTCATATCTGTTGAGGATTTTCTAGGATAAATACCTGATATGAATTATAATCTATTCCTCCCTCAGAATGCCAAAATAAAGAGAGGAGAAAGAACCTCCCCCTGATCATTTGCCAGGACCACAATAGTATAGTTATGGGGGTTTTTAACTCTGTGCTGCAGGAATTAAATATCCTTATGACTGTGAACCAGCTTTCTGTAACAATGCTACAGAATCTCAAGTTCACTGAATATATTACAAAAATCCATATTATTGACTATCACATTGTTACTCTACAGGAAAGAGACTAATTTGCTCATCTAAGAGTATCATGGAATCGTAGAAAGGTTAACATTGGAAGAGAGCTTAAAAATCGTCTAGATTCCAAACCACCTGCCATGGGCACCTTCCATTAGACCAGGCTGCTGAAGCCCTCATCCCAACCTGGCCTTAAGCGCTTTCAGGAATGGGGCATCCACAACTTCTCTGGGCAGCCTGTGCCAGTGCCTCACCTCTCTCACAGAGAATTCTCTAATTTCCTCTAAGTTCTTCTAATATCTAATCTAAATCCATTAGAATGGCTTCCATTTGAAGCCATTGCCCCTGATCCTGTCACTACATGCTCTTATAATTAGTCCCTCTCCATGGTTCCTGAAGGCTCCCTTTGGGTATTGGAAGGCTGCAATTAGGTCACTCCAGAGCCTTCTCTTTTCCAGTCTTAACAATCCCAATTCTCTCAGTCTTTCCTTGTACGAGAGGCGCTCTATCCCTCTGATCATCTTCTTAGCAAGTCTATTAGCAAACTGTAGTTTTCTTAATAATAAAGACATCTCACCATTTTAACAGCACTTAATAAGTTGTTACTGTGCTTGTACAAAGCCAGCAGCACTCTCTGAGCTTGGATACGCTACTCTACTAAGAAAGCTCATAAAATTAAGTGCGTGTTTGTTGGTGGCCTTGAGTATGAGTAAAAGCCATTTGGAAATCACTGACTCTGGGTCACCTCTACTTTCTCTGTTTGCGCAGTTGGTTGGGTAATAACACCCCACAGAGACAACGAAGGCAAACAGACCTTGCCAGGTTGACATGTTCTGATACTGGATATCAGTCAAAGCAATAGGAGCTAGAATTGATGGGAACAATAACACAGTCATGAAACTGATTTTTTATTGTTTTAAAGTTTTATTGCAATAGAAAGATTGAAAAAGATTGCAACTACAACCAGGCAGCCACTATTATTCAGAACTGCAGACATGCTGAGAGACATGACACCAGCCACAAAAAACCTAGGATGAAAGCATTGAACATAAAGTTCATTATTCTCATGGGTGCCTGCAGGCAGGCCAATAGGAATTGCTTAGGAAGACAGAATTTAAAGAGACTTTCTGTACATGCATAAAATAATGTTTAGATGAGTAGATAAATGAAAACCTCTGTGCAGAAGAGGTCAATGCAGGTTAGAGAAGAAATGTGAATAATCAAAATTCTTCCAAAATCCTTTCAAGGTTCTAGTTTTCTCACATTTATTTATTTGCTGACACTATGACTTATTCCACATCATTATCATATATGTGACCTAAGCTTCTTTCTTAATTTGGGCCATGAAGTACTATTACAAACACACAAAACCCAAGCAGAACTGGATTCCAAAGGCCAGGCTCTGCAACAATAGGAATACAGAAAATACTAGCTAAGTCAACCTTACAACCTTTGTTGGCAGGGTGTGTGTGGTTTATCCAAACTTTTCCAGTCTTGGGATTTAACAGAGATGGACAAAAAAGTGAACCTGAACCCTGAGCAAATCCTTTTAAGGTCTAATTGTCTGATCCCTCCACTGAAACATTCAGTCCTTTCAGCAACCAAATCCCAGCTTACCAAACGTTTTTGGTGACCAAGGTTACCAAGCAGTTCCAACTTGGTCTAAGGTCTGTGTCTGTTTCCATTAAATACAGTTTTCAGGAATAGGCCTTAGAAAATGAAACAAATTATTAGACTATAAGAGCAGGAGCAAATAATTTAGTAAAAAATGTTTTTACATAACCATTTGCCTATATCCACTTATACTCCCTTCTCTGCTTTCAGTGATTCCTTTCAGACTACAGGATTTGAGGGCTGCTTTGGGAAGAAGTCCTGCATTAATAACAATATGCAGGAATATAATTTTATACTTAAGAGGTGAAAGCATATATGAAAACAATATCAAAACAAGAGAACTAATACTAAAAAAGTGATAAAGAAGTAGAAACTACTATTGACATGTATTGAGATATTCATGGACAAGAAGTGGTAGCACTTTTCTGCATTTGGAGGCAAAGCCTTCTCTATTGAAAATTTCTCAATTTTTTATACCAGGAATCAGTTTTTTAAGTGAAGAAGAATTCAAATGCAAATAGAAGTAAATATGTTACCTATGTCTTTATCAACTGCAAGCTTTCAAAAAACCAGCACACTTTTACATTCAGGCTGGGGCACTGGTTGGCAAAATCTAGTTTAAAACAGACTAAATTGTCATGAGAGACTGTAAGGACATTTACATTGTGAACATTTGATTAATGATGATAATGTAATTTGATTAGGAACAGTCATAAGATAAACAAAAATTAATTCTTTGCACTGAAATGGAAATTTTTCTGCAGTTTACACAAGGCAAACACTGAAGTTCTGAGGTTTTCATTAGTGCAAAACACTGTAGAAAGCTATTGCTATAAAAAGTTCATGAAAATTTAATTTGGAAATCAGAAAATTTATTTTGTCCTCAAAGTGTAATAATTTGGCAGTGTTAAGGTTGCAGCTAGTAAACAATATGAATGGTTTTGGTTTTTCTTTTTCTAGAATAGACAATCAAAATTCTTATATCAGCACCTAGTAAGTTA